>WEZZ01030762.1:228946-264374 GCA_013400585.1 Chloropsis cyanopogon
AATTTTTGTTTGGAGGAGAAAAGAAAGAAAAAACAATGGGGGGGGGGGGGGGGTTTCCACCTGCATGTCATAAGGCAGACCCCAATGCATTTATTCAGGATTGAATCAATAATGTTCTTATCAATGTTATAAATCTTAAGAAAATTACCTTTTGTTGGCCCGACTTTTCCTTTTCTCCCAGCTTGGTCTCTGCTAGTCTCATGGTTTTGCAGATTATTATTTCTACTTTAGACACCCCTTGTGCAGACCTCACCATAGGTTCCCACAAATTCCTGGTGGGTCAGCACCTTCTCTGGGACTGGAGCAGCAAAACCTCGACTCCCCTTGGCATTTGGGGAGTGCAAGAGGAGCCAAACGACTTCCCATCCTTTTAATAACTCCTTTAACTCTCCCATCTCCAGTTTGATGGCTTCTGCTTTACTGCAGAGTGAGCTTTCCTCTTAAAGTTAATGACACCCTTTGGTTTCTAAGTACGCAGTAAATTGGTCCCAAGGTGTCTTATGACTTTGACTTGTGGAAACATCCACCCCATTTCTTGCACAGCTTCTCTCTTATTAAAGCATCCCTGCCTAGTTTGTGACAGTGGTGGGAGTTCTGTGTGATGCTTTCGATTGTGTCATTAGTAATTAACAATTTGCACATCTGCCATGTTGAGATGTGTTTGCTGCTGTGTGGACACACACAGAACTCCAAACACATGCACCTAACTCAGACAAAAGTTTTATTAAGGAAGAAGTCATTATATGCATCATGGAAATTACTTTCTCATTGAAAAATTGTAAGAAATAGGAGGAGAAGAAGATAACCTATTCAACATATAATGTGATGTATTGAAGTAAATGAATCCTGTCTATCAGATCATGCTTTCTTTTCCACCACAGCAGCCCAAATCTTACAATAAGCCTGAGGAATATTATGTGTTTTCCAGACAAAAGCAATCTGAAATATCAAATTCATAATCTGGTAGAATTGTGCTGCCTAGGAAACCTAATGGTATAAAAGGATCAGTGTTATGTGATCCAGTGTAGCAATGGATGACAGGATGTCCCTAAGCCAAGAGAATCCATGAATATGTGTAACTAAAGAAAACCAAACCTGTGCTATAATGGTCTAGGGAGAATACAAAGGACTTCAGTTCCCGTTCCAGCAATGTGTAGGAATGCACTGGTCATCCATGTAAAATGTGAAACAAAATATCTCCATGAAAAAATATCATAGGATGTTTAAACATGTGTCTTCCTATGGGAAATTTAAACCCATTCAGGAAAAAAAAAAAAAAAAAAGAAAGAAAAAAAGCAGATTGTGCCTTCCAAATGCTCTAACTCCTGCACAAGACAGGTAGGTTTTAATTTCACAAGAAGTTCATAACAATGCTACAGGTGCCAGTTCAGACAAATGAAAACAGAAATTGCAGATCCTCTGGTGGAGTACCAGTGCTAGTCTCTTGGGCATATCACTTGGCACTCATAAATAATAATAAAAATACAAATAATAAATAGTAATAATTGGAAGAATGTACTATATAACAAGGAAACAAGGCAAGTGGCTTTCTTGCATAATGAATATAAATAATACCACAGTGAGAGTTTTGTCTGTCTTTCTCAGTACCACTTTCTGAACCCCTTTCTCTGAATGGTCCACTTGGCCTGTCATTCATGTGGCTTCTGAAATAAAACATCCCTCCTCATGCAAGCACTCAGGGTAATTACTGAGGCCACTGCTTAAATAACTCTGCTGGAGTGGCTCCATCTGTGAACGGCATGAGCCCACGTAAAATTATTCACTACACTTGTAAAGAGAAAAAGAGAGACACACAGGAACATTGCAGATAACCTCAGGGCTTGGCAGTAGGGCTACGACAATTAAATAAAAGATTTTCTGAAGGTGACCCTGTGGATGTTCATTCCTTACTCCTGTCAACAGTGGACCATGATGACAAGGCGGGCAGAAGGTAGTAATGAGACAGTTTGATTGATCAGTGAATGTCAAATTAATTCAGCTGGAAGCTTGCCAGAGCAAAACACTAAACTGCACGGTGGAATAAATAGAAGAGTGGATTTGATACTTTGGCTAGAACAATGCCCTGAAACTATCAAAAAGATGTCTCAGGCAAGAAAAGTTAAAAAATGAATTCTGTAATGAATTATTTGTCATTCAAAACAAATTCGGTTTTACAACAGAAGATAAAAACGAGAAGCAAATCTTAGCAGGTTTGCCAAAAGGAGAAGCAATATCTTGGGAAAATGTTAGTGGGACAGATGACAAATATTCATTTATCTTTAGGCAATCTGAAAATTCAGCCTTTTAGATTAAAATCAAAGGAACCAGTCTGGAGCATTCAGTAATTTAAAACATAAGGGAAAAGGGCCCTTTTTTCACCATGTTTTATATGTACAGGCACGTATCATTTTACAGAGCTTCTTCAGAATCAGTCTTGAGAAGATTGGTCTATTAAATATATTTATTTGAATTTGATTGCAATCATTTATGAAATGGTTATGGTCTTGTGTATATACAGAGGGGAACCCTGGCTTGTTGAGCCAGTGGCAAAGCCTCCCTGACTTCACAATGTGCTGCTACATGTACAGTTGTGCCTCCATAGCTCAGATTTTTATCTGATAATTAAATATAGTGGCCATTTTCCAACTTAATTCAACCCATTTTACTCCTATTAGCACAAAACCAATATTCACCTCCTTAACAATACTCTTGCCTGAGAAAAGGTCTCCACAAAACTTGTGCCTCCAAAGAGCTCCTTGCTGCTGTAAGGCAGCTCCCTTTCCAGTGTGGCTGCACATCCAGAAAAGCTTCTTGCTCATGGATGTTACCTGTGTTTGACATGGTGGGGCTATGGAAAGCTCAGGGGTAGGAAAACCTTAGCACAGCCCCATCAGTTGTAGCATCCCACCCTGCTTTTCCCCAGAGCTGTTCCCCAGGGATCCCCCTGCTTTTGTCAGGTGTTGTCTTTACAACTAATTTTCGTAAACTAAAAAGCTGGCTCAGTAAATGTGAAGTCTGCAGAGTAGTTATGGCAGCACAGAGTTGTATCAGCTGCTGGCAGCCCATAATTACATAGCTGCACACTGTTAAATGTTCTTTTTCACAACACAAGTGGCATTGTCCTATTTAGACTGTAAAGGTACTTATAGCAAGTACTTTCTGATGTGAACTCATCCTTGAGTGGGAACTTGCTGCTGTTTCCCACAGGTTTGGTATTTATGCTGCAACTGCAAGGCAGCAGAGAAAGATTTCTAACTGGGCTTCATTATCAGCCCTTTATGCATCTGCTGCTCTGCTCCAGGTAGAAGAATTTTCCTTCCAAGAGTAATGCTGATGTTGAAAGCACAGACAGAGCTCATATAACTAGGGTTAGTTCAATTGCTCAGTGTCTCCTGGGGATTTTCATGCCATCACACTTGTAAATTAATTTCCTTTGGCTATTCTCCGCTCCACTTGTGTTAATTTTCTATGAACATTTATACAATATGGTTTTATCAATTAAAATATTCGTGGAATGACTCTTTCTAGACCAAGACATATTTGCAAGGTCGTCTCTGGTATTTGTTCATGTGGTTATTCTGAAATCATGAAGTGCTCTTGCATTGTGTGTAAGAAATCCTTGTTTTTAAAAATGCCCACTGGAAACACTGGCAGATTAGTGAGAAATGTTGTTCCAGTGTTAGAAGAGTCTCAGGGCTCCAAATGAATCTGCTAACACCAGGAAATGCTGATGGTAATGCTCTTTGTGCAACAGCTCCAGCACCTTCAGTGGATATACCATAAATCAGGCTTTGTATCTGGAGAAATAGAAGTAAATTCCTCAAGGTGAGTTTCCTGTGAGTGCCCAAACCTGGAATTTTGATACTGCAAGGTCTTAAAAACTGGGGGTTCATTTTGCACAGTGCAGACGGAGCAAGAGGAGATCAGTGGTGGGACAAGATCCTGTGGATTTTCCCCACAGGCAGCACTCACAAATCCACTGATGCTGTTCTGTCACAACAACAGGACTGCTGTGAGCACATCTGGGCCCTGTGGCACAGACTGGAGGGTGGATAGGAGCAAGACATGGGAATTTAGCCACCAGCTTCAGTGGAAAACAGATTGAGGTGCTGTCTTTTTATGCATTTATCTGCAGTGATTAATTTTTCAGGGAGTCAGGGCAGCCAGATGCCACTGAGCTCTCTGTTTTGGGCTCCAAGTGTTCAATAACTTCCCAGCTGGAGAAGCCTTTGTCCCCACCTCATCTCTTTTTTGGTCGTTCCCATTATCACTTGATAAATGTCTCATGACCTGATGCTCTGTTTTACCCAGACCTGCACCTCAGAGACCTCCCTGCAACTTCTGCCATCCCAAACCCAAGAATGTAATGCATCAATAAAAAAAAATAATGACTTGATGTGACATGAAGTGAGACCTGCAATACCCTTGGTATTGTGTTAGACACATTGCAAACCATCACAGACTGCAGGGTTTAATGGCTTGCTACAGTTCTACTGAAAAACTTTACTTTTTTTCATCTGAATAGAAATTTGTCATGAATTGTGGAATAATAGGTCAGCCTGACAGAGCCTCTTGATGTGACCTGTATAATTATATGATGCCTATTACATTATTTGCTCAGTGTTTCTGCAGCTGTAAGTGTATCAAAACACTTGTTTGGGCACTACCTGCCCTTGGTGAAAATTCCTGGGTTTTTGATAGTGGTCAGCACATCCTGTTAGGGCAGTGGAATAACTCAGGGGTGAGAAACTACCATGCAAGAATTTAGGCAGCCATTTTGAATGTCCCAAGTAGGAGCCTCTGATGGTGATCTCTGTTGGGCTGAAGCACCTTCAAGAAATGCCAATTTCTTTCTACCATGAGGGGAAGTTCAGGAGGCATTTGGGTGCCTGAGCAAAGTGCTTGAACAATGCATCCTCTGCAAAGGGCCAAAATTATCCCTAAAACTGCACAGCCCATCTTTCCTCCAGGAGCAGACATCTGCTCATTGATAAACCTCACCTGACTTCATTTTGGCGCTGAAACCACCTCTTGATTTCAGAGGTGCAGATTCCCACATGGGAAAGGCACAATCCCACAGTTAATCTTCCAACAAGAATTTCCACAGAAAAACGATCACTGAGAGATTTGGATCTTTTAACTCTCAAGGCAGGAAACCTGCTGCTTTTCAAAGTAATAATTTTGTTTGTCTGAGTTTGCACCTCTTGCAGTCTGTCATCAAATGCAGTGGGAAGGATCTCAACCTACCCACTGCCTAGAAATTCCATCTATTCTTTCTTGAAATAAAAATAAGTATGTTTCTCTCCACTGTGATAATGCTATTTAACTCTCCAGTTCATTTACAATAATATCTTCCCCTAATATTTATTTTACGTGGTCAAAATTTTTACTTGGTCTTCCTTTCCAGATAATGTCCTTATGCCCATGTGATAATATTTTGATTTTCCAGCTGATGTACATCTCTCAGTAATGCAGCACTTGAATGCATAGCCATGGCTCTGAACTTTGAAGAGGTATCATAGGACTGGAATGAACCTGAAAGTTGCTTTAAAAGCCTCTCTTATCTTAAAACACTTCATGCAAAAAATCAAGTGCAAAGCATTCCATTGATTAAAGATTATTTAGCATGTTTGAATAGCTTTCCAAAGACACATATCTAAAATTTAGTCACATTTCTGTAAGCCTGTACTGGTGTTTCTGACATGATTTTTATTAATATTAAAGGAAGGGAAATTATTTTGATTTTTCCCAAGAGAAATAGCAGGTTTTTATGTGGTGAGAGGACAAGTATTTGCTGAGATTTCTGTTGCTGTGACTCATTTACTTATCCCACTCTTTCAGTAATTAGCTTGGATGATTTCTTTTTCTGCCACTTGGCATTCCCAAAGCGTATGAGGGAAATCCTGGTGGTTTCTGTTTGCAGCAGCTGAGATGAGAAAGGTGCTGGGTCACCCCTGAGCACAGACTTTGGCCTCATTCCCCACCAGCAGGGTGGGTGCCTGTCCCCTCACCCCCCAGCTAATTAAAGTGCCAGGTCCCAGCAGATGGATTTGGAGGTGGAGTGCTCCTGCCAGGAATGTGGCATCTCAGAAGGGTCACCTCTGGGGAGGGAACATTTAAAAACATTTGGGAGGAAAATGCCACTTGGGAGGGTTTTGACACCTTGAATTTCTAAATTGGCAGTTGGATATGAGCAGAGATTACTGCAGGGAGGTTTTCCCCTTCTTCTGAAAAATCCTTTGCTGCATTTTGCAGTACGAAGCAATTTTTAAGTGCAGGGAGGGTGAAGGGAGGGAAGCATTAAAGATAAGGGTTATATTAAGGGAAGTGGCCAAGTTTGGAGACACAGCAGTGTGACAAGATTGAGGTAGAAGAGCAGAGACTGATTTTTGATGTGGGATAATTTGACTTAAGACCGTGACTATCACTCCCAGTTTTACATATTGTAATGAATGCAGGCATGCAGCAAGAACAGTTTGGGAGCATCTGATACATGAATGCATGAATATGATATTAGGTGCTTTTAATTGCTGGATTTTTGGTGTCTCCAGCTCTTTTTTTAATAATTTCCATTATTATTCTTTCTTAAGAAGCTATAAGGGAGCTCCTTCGCTCTACAGAACGTGTTGGAAATGGAAATGTAGAAAGCAATCAAATTGTTTCTATACTCTATGCTAGTAAACGACTTATTTTGTACAAGAGCAGCTTTTGTAAAGCTTCTCCCTAATTAAGCTACTTCAAGCACCCTTCTGAGCTCAGTGTATATTGGCCTAGGTTCAAGATCTGCTCAGTGCAGAGGAGGGGCACCAGGGAACCCATGACAGGTCTCAGCCACACAAACCCATCTGCTCCTGCCCTGACTTCAACTACAGCATCTGAGGGCGTGGTTCTAAGTTGCCCGCAGTTCCTCTGTGGTCTTACAGACTCCCAGCTGGCTGGGAGCTGGGAAAATGGAGATTTCTACCCATTACACACATTGTTCTCAGCCAGGACCATATTCCACCCAGATGTGCTCTGTTAGTGGTTGCAATGAGTGGGAAGAAACTGTGGCCCTTTAAATATAATCCTGCTTCACCAGTACATCTGTCTCCTCTCAGCAATATCTGCTAGTCCCCAATAGCCTAATTTATGTGAGTGGGTACTGCTCTCCCCAGACTTCATTACAATTAAATAGTTACAAATTGTATGAAAATTTAGTCACGATACTGCAAAAGTTTCCTTAGGATATTCTAAAGGAATCTTTTCATATGAAGCAGAGAGGAAAAAAGTGGTAGCTTCACTCAATTCAAATGGAGATCCGTGATGTGCTGATATTCTTGGAAGATTTCTGTCAAAAGCTTATGTTCAGCTGTAAATATTTCTGTCAAAAAGTATTTGAGCTGCAGTGTTGGGGAGACAAATACTAATCTTGGGACTTAGGGAAGATGCATTTATTGAACAAATGCTTATAAAAAATAGCCACAGGGCAGTTCTAAATAAAGTTGATATCTGGAAATACCACATTAGATTAAAAAAAAAAAAAAAAAAAAAAAAAAAAAAAAAGAGAGAATTTGTTGTCTTTACTTAAGTGAAATAAAGTGGGTAGTAGGATGCCCCTTTGCAGCTCATTTGCTGACATTTGAGATGTTTAAACTCACCTGTGAGTGATTCTGGCCAAAAGAAGGGTTGCACTTGAGCAGCTCCGAAAGCAGGGCTGGTGATTTGAAATTTTAAAACTATGAGAAGAAAATCTTCTTGCTGGAAGAGTCAAGGACAAAAGTGGAGTTAAAGGGAATTGAATCAGAAATGTTTTGTAAATTATTCTCCCAGACTACTTAAGAAGAAAGTTTCACAGATGTAAGGAAAAATAAGTCCTTGAGCTTGATGTCCACCATTTCTGAGATAGCTGGTGAGTACTTTTATTGTGACTGTGTTTATGTTTTTATGACTTGTGAGGAGCTTCAAATCTTTGATCTAGTTTAACAAAATATAATCATAGCAGAACACTGAGGAAGGAGCAGGAGGCCACTGGGGAGCTTTGTCAGCTGTGGTGGCTCTGCTCGAGAGGGTCCCTGCACAGGCTGCACAAAGAGCAGCTTTGGGAGCAGGGAAACTTCCAAACAAACATCTCTCTCTGATCTCCAGAAATCTGTTTTTGGATAGGGCTCCCAGGTCTCTTGATAGAATTCCCCAACATATTCAAGAAGAAACATCCAGGTTTCTGATGGAGATTGCTCTGTCTCTAAATACTGACAGATTATCTTTGCCAGAGACATCTCACACCTGAGCATGGGGGAAAAAGTGCACATCAAAATGGTCTTTTTCTCTTCTTTTTTTTTTTATAGTCTTAAATAAAATAAATGAAGGGTACTAACTGTAAAATAAATCACTAGGAAAAGAAGCTTTCAGTGCCACAGTACCCAGCTCTCTACTGATATTCATAGAATGATATTCAGCTCTAAAACACAAATGTTAATGAAAAAGAGGATATTAATAAAAGCAGCCTTTTCATATTTAGGTTGTCTTTTGTTTTGTTTTTTTTCTTCAAGTTGCAGAGTTATTGCTTTGCAAAAGCCATTAAAAAGCTCCTGTAACTGCACTCTGTGTTGGAGAAGGATATCATGTCTAAAAATGTTGTCACCTTCAAAATACTGTGAAAGTCAGGGCCAAGTTATTTTAATCAGGCAGTGCTGGAAGTTGTGGGTAGAATCATAATGGGAAAAGCAACATTTACCTTTATATGGCCAATGCAGTAATCCTGGCTTCTCTGGGGAGTCACTCAGAATTATGTGGATGGTGAGATTAGTGTATTACTAAAGCATTTGACAGCAACAACAGCTACTGTGTTGCCTCTCTAATGCATTAATAATACTTAACATTTCCTAGTTGTAAAGCCCCTTTTTTTTACAGGTTTCTGGTGTCTGTGCCTTCCCCACAGCAGCCAGCTCTAGCTGGCTTGAGACATGGAGGAATAGGGAAGTTTTCTTAGGGAAGTGATTGATTGAGGTGGGGCTGGGGCTCCTGTGGGAAACAAAGGAGGCTGCCAGGTCCGTGCTTTGGAAAATGCCACTGAACAACAGTGTGATTTTTATAAAAGAAGAGACCTTCTTGTTCGGGAGAGATGTGACACCGTGCAGGAAGAACCTGATGGTGATTCTCAGTTGAAAGGTTAATAAGAGTGTCATTTTGTACCAACATAAAATTCAGCTTGCACTGATGGCTTCTCCATTGGGAAAGCTTTTTTTATTTTTTTTCCCCTGCAGGGGAAATCACAATATGTGAGAGTTGGAATAAAGGAGATTTCTTATCCATTCTCCTCCAACTGACCCCAGGCCTCACAATTTACCCCTTGTGCTGCTTTCTCTCATTTGCTCCATTGCCTGCCCCCACCAGCTCTGATGCCAATTGTTAAACTGCTTCCTACTGGGACTTTCCACAGGCTTTGCTAGCAGAGTTACATCTCACTCATGGAGGTTCTGTTCCAGATTCCCTTCGCTTATTTATTTATTTATGCACAAAACTTCTTTTCAGCAAAAGCACAGAGCTGAGCGGGAGGCTCTGTGCCATGGGCAGCATTTCCCCCCAGAGCAGGATTGCTGAGGGGCTCAGGCCAGCAGAGCTCACCCAGGGCCTGGGTGCTGCAGGGCAGAGCTCTGCTCAGGCTGGGCTTTGCAGGGCTCCCCTTACAGCATTTCCATCCCCAGCCTTGTTTGCCTGCCTGCTGCTCACAGAGCCCCAAAGAGCCTCCTGTGCTGGCCCAGCCAGCTGTGCTGGCCAGGCTACCTTGGCCTCTGGCTCCCAAGCCCAGGCTGCCAATCTCCCCTCTGTTACCAACCAGCTGAGCAGGCCTTCACAGTGCTCCAAATCGACTTTTTGGGAGAACTGAAGTTTACCTATTCTGCTTGGCTGGTCTGCTAACAAGGCTCAGCTGCCTTCTCTGAGCCTCGACAGGCTGGAGAAGGATTTTCAGGGCTTGGCTGAGTTCAGAGGCTTTGGAACAGCTGCCAGTAGTACCTGAGGGCTTCTGTCAGTGGCTTCATCTCTCCTGTGAGAGCCTCCCTGTGCATGTCCAAAATAAGCACTTCTCTCATTGAAAAAAAGATGAGCAAATGCTCCTTCACCATCCCTAAAACAACCTCTTCCCCTTTCCTAGACTTCTCACAAAACTATCCAAGAAGCAGTGTATGGCAAGGAAAATAATGAACCTGTATGTGGTATTTTACTGCTATTTTCTAACTGTGTATACTATGTCAGATATATTGAAAGGAATGGGATTTATAACACTATTATAGTTCTGATAGTTGGCCCTATCTATGGCTAATCTTATTTTTTCTCTAAGCTCCCCTGTCCTTTGTTGCACTCTGATTTGATTATTTTTTTGTAACACAGTGATATCAATCTCTAGGAGGCAATGTTCTGTCACAATTAGAATTATTAGATGGCACTGTTTATAACATGAGGCCAAAGTGACTAGGTAGTTTGGTTTTTTTTTTTTAGTTATAGACTCATTAGAGGAACCTCATCCACTTGTGGCAGGCAGGCCAGAGCACACCTTATTAGTGTTCAGTAGGAGAAAATCCTGGCATGAGGCACCAAAGGTTACTTACAGATGTATTTTGTGATAGATCTAAAGCTCTCCATTTTAACACTTGCTCTAAAGTAAAGCTGCTGAACCATGGATCTGTATTGCAGTACATTAAAATGCAATGGTAATTACCCTCATTATGAAAACATTTCCTCATATCTCTTGAAATCCTTGCTTTGAAATGCATTAAGGGGGAGCACACCAGTCATGCAGTCCCTCAGAATGTGAGGGGTGAAGGGTAGGAGTGCAAAAGTACATTTATGGACAGTAGAGATGGTGGAGAGATGTCCCTGCCTGACTGAACTCTACTGTAAAATGCCATCTCTCAGAAAGGGTCCAATTCAGCACTCACCAGTCAGAAGTCTCCTTTGTCCTCCCTGGAATCAGCACTTGGAGAGTCCCAGTGGTCCCCATTTGCCTTATCCAGGCCTGGCATAGAGTGACCAATTAAAGGGCTTTTGTGCAGGTGTGTGCTTACCTGGTGCTTCCTCACACACGCTCCCTTTTGGGAGTTTTGAGGTGACAAAGTGAAAGGTGGTTGAGCTGGAAACAGGACTCATTAAAAGTCAAGTTTGTGTTTCCAACCTGGCTGTGCACACAGGGGGAAAACAGTTCTTGTGCCTAGTGTGTAACCCACAGGATTTGGTTTGTAGAGCTGTAGTAGCCTGGAGACAAAAGAGAGAAGCCTTAATTAGAAATAAAACAAGCAGGTTTTCAGCCATCCTGTATTTGGTGGGATACAAGAAAGCCTTGCAGTAAGAAAACTCCTTGATCTACTGAGTTTCCACAACTGCCACCTCCTAGAAGAGCTGTTCTATTGAGTGAGAGAACAAAAATAGGATACATTTCCCCATCCCCAGCAGTGGTAGTGTGTTCTGCAGTGTGCTTCTTAGCAGGGGACAGCAGTTTGGTAAGGATCAACATCTGATCCTTACAATGCTGTGGAAAACTTTGCTGACATTTCTGTGCCTTGCAGTTTGCTGCTCATTCAGAGCCTCCAGGAGCTGTATGAGCTGAAAACCAGTCAGCTGGGTAATTGTGGTAATTAAAAGAGATGTAAACTTTCAAAGTAGCTGACACTTAGTCATTACACCAAGCTGTCATGCTTGACTGAGCTAACGTTAATTCCGATATCCCATTATATCTTGCTGATATCAGTTTAAAAGATAGCTGCTGTGTTTCTTCAGCAACTTGCAGCTACAGTCATAAAAGTATTGATTGCAGTGGGCTTTGACAGATGTGAGATGTATTTAAGAGAAATTGTGCCATAGATATTCTTTTACCTCAACTGCTCAATGCTGTATGGATTCTAGATACATCCTTCTGGATTTCACTGCTGAAGGCCTGTGGCATCTGCCTGAGAGGTGCAAGAGCAAAGAAACGCCTTCTCCTGGGCTGTATTTTTAGCTTTCTTAGCATAGATCTCTTTGATTTTTGTACCTGGACTACAAAGGTGCTGGGGAATGAGAGGAAAAGCAGGTTAGCCAACTTAACCATTTTCTTTGAGCCTTCCCCACATGCTAAGGTACAGACCTCAGCTGAAGTGAAGTCTTCTAATTGACTTCAGCAAGCTTTGATGGAGAGGCTGAGCACTGAAGTTTTCCATTCCCTGGGAATTAGCTACATAGTTAAGAGTTATTTTATCTTGTCTTCTTGCTGGCATCCCACAGATTTCCCAGCAGTGAATTTATTATTTTTAATGCCTTGTTGGATTTCTGTAGATACAGAAATCCCAGCCACTGGAAGCTGCTGGGAGCTGTGTAGGAGCTATGGGGAAGTTCTCAGTTACAGGATATAAACTCTATGGAAGTGGCAAGTGGGGTGCTCACAGCAGCCTTGGTTCTTACACGTGGCTGGAAAACATGAAGTTTCCATGTTCAACCCCTAAAGGATTTTTACTTTCTTTTCATAACTATTCTACTTTCTTTATCTTGTAAATGAAAAGTTTTATTCGGCAATAAATTCCATTTCTTCTCTTCTATATGCAATTTTGAACCAGTCCATGTGCCCACACTGATGCATTAAGAAAATACTGTCAGATGTCCTGGGATAAGAAAACTGAAGAGAATTTTTTGTGTCCTTATAAAGAAAAAATCACTTAAAACCTAAAAACTTAAAAAATTCACTAAGCCTAATTACTGACATCTCTTAAAATCATGTGCTAGCTTACAGCATGGAAGGAAAAAAGAAATCAGGAGCAATCCCTCAAACTTGCATGAGAAGTGAGAATAGTGAAATTAAATAGTAAAAGATTATCCATGGTTTATTTCTCTAGTTTTGGCCAAAAGAATTGTGACCCTGTGGGCTTTCATGGAGACAGGCATGCTGGCATAATGAAAAAAAAATCATTTTTCAACTCTATCTAAAAACTCCAAAGCTGTCATCAGATCAATGTATGCCTTAGAGTGGAGCTTGCAAAAATCATTCCTCAGCTAATATTCTCGAGGACAAGATGTAGTTTGATTTGGCTCTTCCAGGAGATCTTCCTGATTGCCTTGGAAAGCACTAATTTAAAATGGGGGGGGAGAGGGAGAGTGGTGCAGAGTTTTATTTTTAAAGCACTTCAAATCACATCAGTCAGCCGTGAGGATGGAGGCTCTCCTTCTTTCCTTAGAAAATTCATCTTGGATCTTCTATTTTATGACTAACTGGGAGTTGTTTTACTGAGTTTGTGAAAATCAGCCTGCCTTCCAAAATGGTCCAGAAGTTGGTTTTGTTTGGGTTAGGGCTTCTGTTTGTTGGTTTCTACAATGCAGTGGAGAGGAATTTTGGACCTCTTTTTGTCAACATTTGCATTTGATTCATATGTAATAGACCCTTAATGCTGTGTAAATGGATAAGCCATGAAATCTTTTCAAAAAATGTATGGAAACATGCTGGAGACAACAACCCCATAACTCAGTGTTCCTGTACTGAGGCATTATGAATACCAACAATTTACTTTTTTTTCCTTTCTCCAAAGCTGATTGACAGAGAAAATGAAAATGGTAAATAAACGTTCATGCTAGTTTATTTAAAGAGGTGCACAGGCTTTTTCTGTGCATCCCACAAGTTATTAAATATGATTTGTGCACAAGGCTCCCACACAGTGCTTACCCCTCAATGAGCAAATATACACATTACATGGCCACTTCTAAATGCAGGGGCCTGAGAGGCCCAGTGCCTATTTATTCAGTCAGCAGTGCCGTTATAACTATGGAAGGAAGGGATCTCACATTTTGAAAATCCAAAGTCTTCCCTCCCACCCCTACCATGGCAGCAGTAGCTCCCATGAATCCCATGTGAATAATTACTGATGGAGGAGTACCTGCTTTTGAACCCCTCAGGAAAATGATTACAGGTATGGTTTTGCTCAAGAGACCCCACAAACATCATTAGAGTAACAGACAGACATTGCAGAGCAGAGTCTTCTTTCTTTTAGCCTGGTTGGAGATGTGGTCAGAAGGCAAATTCAGGTGTGCTCCTAGTTAATTCCATTCACTAAATAAAGTATGAAAAGGCTCTCAGCTGCACTGTGCTTGGCTCAGAAAGGGAAGACATTTTGTGAATTTAGTTTAAAGTGTTTTACAGAATAAGCTTGTGGGTGAAACTAAACCAGGGACAGGTTTTGAACACACCATAAATGGTGGCTGATAGTGGGACAGCTGTTCTTAGGGCAGGCATACCCGTTTCTATTTCTAAATTTATTACCTTGAGCACTTCTGCTCATCCCTTCATTTGGTTTGCTCTTCTAGCTGCTAATTTTAGGGGGGTTTTGGTGTTTGGTTTTGGGTATTTTTTGGGGTTTTTTCCCCCATTAATGAGAGGAAGCCATTTTTTTCCAATTGTTCTTTCTCAAAAGATGAAATGGAAAACGTCTCATAATTGGAGTGTCTGAAAGCTACACCCAGTGTGCACACCTGAACACCAGCACAGGGAATCAGAATGAGCAGGTCCTGTATAGCAATCCTGTTAATCAGCTGAGATATTGGTGGACTGTTTTATAGAGACTGCGAAAGCCAAGTTGCAGAGCTATCCATGTGAAATGCAAAAAATAAAGGAGAGAGTGGGAGAAAATTCCTTTCTCTTCTCTTCACATGTGTCAGTATAAAGCCTACACTGGCACAAATCAACATTGATTTTTTCCATCTCTACTCTGAAAGTGGATTTTGTCTGCCTTTTGGTAAGATGTGGAAATTCCTAGTTGCTCAGGGGTGTAAATTAGCATGGAAAGTGTGTCTGTGAGAAAATGAAGCACATGTTTTTAATGGCTCTGTTTCCTATAGGTACTTGAAATTGTATTTATTTCACATAGTAAAACTTTGAAATCTGTTCTATCCTGGCAAAGTTGTGTATCGAGTGCATCCATGGAAATGAGCTGGTTTCACCTCAAATCCTGATTTTGTCAAATTATGTCAGGATGTAGATTCCTGAGTCCCTGGAGCTGTGTTTTTGTTCCTCTGTCTCCAGGCACGTCCCAGGCATGAACTCACAGTAGTGTCCATCCTACTGTGGTACTGGTTAAAGAAAAAATTTACCTGGCATCCAGCTCAAAGATGTCAAAGATACTGAGAAGAAGAAAATTTGCCACTTGGCATGGCATGTTTTTACAGTCATTTTTCCAAGTGCATCTTCAACTTATTGGTTTAAAGGATATTTGTCCTCCAGCTCCCAGTGCTTCATCATTTACAGAAAGGAGAAAAACAGGCTTATAAAACTGGGTAGTTTGAACAATGATACAGTCAACTCTAAAAAACACAGCCTTAAAGACATGGAAATCTTTCATGTAGTGTGCCAGGCAGTGATCCTGGGCTGATGGTTGTAATTGTTTATCACTCTTCAGCGTGATCGATGCAGGCGTTAACCACAGCGCTCCCTTTCAATGCCATTGATTGGAACTGCTCCCACTGACAGTCCCTCGTGTACACCACAGCTCCAGCTACATATTAACATGACTTCTGAATGGCTGGAGAGATTTAGACTCAAAGGATGCTATTCTTCACTGATTTACAGCCCTTGCAGTGCTCCTGAGGCTACGGGGAATGTAAATCAATGGAGAAGCTGGCCTAGGTGATGAACTATTCCATTAGAGAGGAACATTTCCATTTTGGTGTATTTACAGTATAATGTACTTGGATCCTCAGCTGTTACCTCTAAAGCAAAGTAGGGGTGCAGCATTGGGACTAAAAAATAAAAACCCCTATTTGTTCCTTGAACACACTCACTTTGAGTCATTACTTGCCTTTTTCCTGGTGACTGAGTCAGCACAAAAGCACAAACCTCAGAAAAGCAGTTCTGGCAAATTCCCTGCAGCTTGACACGAGTTCACTGTGTGTACTTTAGGTGGATATGCTGCACTTGCTCGTTTGTGGGTTGCTGCCTTGGGTACACGTGCCTTAACTTGGCAGGTTGTTGCCAGGGGTGAGCTGTGAACCCTCCTGCTCAGATTCCTGCCATCCTCCAGCAGGAAGGTCCTGAGACAGACCAAGGACCAGTTTGCTCTGAGCAATTTCAACCTGCTCTTGGGCACAGTGCTCTCAGCCCATCTATCACTGGTAGGAGCTTGCAGACAGCTGGTTCATGGCCGTGCTCAGCCTGTGACACAGGGCAGGACTTTGGTGGCTGAGGATGACCAAAGCTGCTTTATCTGCTCTGGTCTGGGAGCAGATTCAAGCTTTGTTCCCCCCAGGATCACAAAGCAGAGTTACGTTCTGGAAACTTGAAAATTTATTCTGTGATTTTTATTTTAATTTCCTTTGACAATGAGTATAAATATGATAGTAACTTCCATATCAAAAAGAAACTGCCATTAAACTCTCACTCGAACCCTCCCCATTAATCAAGCAGAAGGAATGGATGGTAGTGGCTCAGTTGTTTATTGACAACCATTGGGTTTCTCCTCAGCCAATTCATGATGCTTGTCTGGATTAGAGTTGGAGTCTACCAAATAATCTATTAACACTTCAGGCTATTGACAGACCTCCTTGAAACACTTTTAAATTGTTTTTGTGAAAGTCAGCTTAGAAAAAACTGACTATCAGAGTGGAGAAAACAAGTGCTTCCCTCCAGCCCTACCCAATATATTTTGGGTTTGTGCACAGAACAAATCAAAACAATCAGAATAACGTTGTGATGTCACCAGCTGCAAAACAGGTTTGTGCATGCATGGCCCTGCCAGGGCCTTGGTTTGTACAGCCTGCATTGGTAGGATGCCATTCTTTCCCATGTGTCAGCAGAGTTTTCAGTTGGCCCACAGGTTGTCACCCAAAATGTCACAGTACATCCCCTGGAAAGTGCAGGTCTTGCACCACAGGCAGATGTCAGAACTTGTAGTAGGGGGAAAAGGGCTGAGATTTTGTTGCTGTTGTAACAGAACAAATCTTAGAACAGATATTGAGATGTACATTTGCCCGCACCATGGATGCTGATGTAACCATGATTCCTATTTACTGTGTGCCTTTAAACTGGTCATGGCAGTTTAAGCCATGGAACGCAGTGGCCTAGGGCATGGAAAAGCAGCAACCCTACATCAAATGAGTTTTGTTTCCATTTTTCTTTTCTTTGTTTTCTCACCTCCTCAATCACTAATAGCAGGCACAGAGATGAAATCTGCCCATGACTGTATCTCTAAACTTCCACTGCCTTGGAGTGAGATTGTACAGTGGGACCTGAAACCAGAGGTTTTGCCTCGGTTTTATTTTTCATTCTGAAAAAGAAAAACTTGTCAAGGGACTAGTCAGAGCTCAGAATTGGAAATTCGAGTCCCCAAAGAAATTATTTCTGTGCACCTACACCTTGAAAATAGGTTGTTTTCCTACTTCTTTGTATTGATGTCTCAGACGCTAATTGCCTAATTAGCAAGCTGACATGATCTCCACTGCTGAATAACTGAGCAAATTAGGATAGTGCTACATGTGTGTTACTTGAAGGACATGCTTCAGCTGGGATTTCCTTGAGCATCACGTATCTGTGGAAACCTAATGAAAACTGCTTTGTATTAAGTGCTTGTGATGATGTTTCTGACCTTTTGTGCCTTGTGGAGAATTTTCCTCTCCATTCTTGGAAAAATCACCTGCATTTTGGGCCAACTTGCTATGCATGTAAATCACCATAAGTGGTGAAATGGCATTTTCTTGATTTGACAGAGAGCACTAAGTATTGTGCTTTTGTTCCCTACCTACTGAATACGAGCTGGCTAACTATACACACTGTGCGAGCTATTGTGTCACGCTGTTAAAACCTAAGGAGCTTTTTATTGGACTTTCATGCTAAATAACTTCAAAGGTACCACCTGGAGTTTTTATATAAATTATAAATGTTTTAAAAATACTTCAGGAAAAATACCTTAATGGCACAGATTCCCACTGCAGTGTCTCACACTATGTAAACTTTTGGTTACAGCTATTTAGCCCTTCCCCCACCAATGACAGTCTGCTACATGGGATTCAATTATAACTATTTATTCAGCTTGAATAAAAGGTTTCTTTAGATATTTGGTCTTGGAGCATTCATTCTTGTTTTGTAGGTTTGGTGGGAAACACCCACAAACATGATTTTTGCTGTAGTCCCCCAGATAGCAATTGGGAAACGTGGCATAAAGACAATCATAAAATAAAACCACTGTAGCTTCAGAGGGGAACACAGAGTTTTCCATGAGTTTGATCTTGTTCAGCTTTACTGGGAGCTGTGGAACTGTCATCTCTGGTATTCAGAAAGGCAGGGATATCATGAGTGAAGCCCTGTAGCAGATCTGGAAGGTCATTTCTGGCTGATGTGTGCAGGGCAGATCAAGCATGATGCTCTCCTGTGTGAGAAGCAATGTGGGGCCAATGCTCAGTGATGATCCCCTTAAAAAGGGCTGAAATGTTGCTATGGGGCAAAAGTTTCTTGCATTTTAAATGTGATAATTTTACCTAGACAACCTTTCTTCCTCTGCTTTTCTGCTCTCCTCATTAATGTTGACTTTAGGATGTTCCGTCGTACCTCTTCTAATGAACTTATGATCTTTGATACAAAAATGTTCATGTGTGCTGGGGTTGGTCTATAGACTTAACTGCAGTTGGTAATGGAGCATCAGCTTGGAAGTGGGATACTGTGATCCATCATTTCCAACATGGTCCACAGCCTGTGGGTGGAACTTGGCTGCTGGTGGAGCTGAATTGTTTCTGTACTGCTGTGTTCCGTGGTGAGGTCACTGGTGAACTGTGATAAAACTGGAAAACGGAGAAAAGCTTCCTCCCAAATATTTGTGTAACACTGGCCAAGTTGGTCCTGTGAATTTCAACAATAAAGGAGACCTGCAGGGTAGCTGGGTGTTTGATTCTAAGCAAGGGTTTTTCCTAGAATAGGCAGTTATTTGCTGTACATAACTCTTGTGACCATCAGCTGTGCGTGGGCTTACAGTACACTGCAGATCTAAGTATTATTTCTGCTGGCCTTGAAGCTGCTGCCTGGAGTGAGATAATATCTGCAAATGATGCATTGTAACTGTTGACACAGGAAAACTGTTTTGCAATCTAATACAGCAAAAATAAATTAAAAAAGCAATTGGAGAACTTGCAAATGTAACAATCCTGCAAATATTATTTCACTTTGCCTTCCTATTTATTCGTACATTTGTAAATGCCAAAATGTCTTTTATCTGCCCTTTCTCAAGGGCAGATCCCTAGTGCCATAGTAATTGAAAATTAAGAATTTACAGTATCATAATTAAATTCTACCCTTTGAACTCATGTAGACTCTAACTGCATATTAACAGCTTCCCACGCAGATCATGAGTGGCAAGAAGTATTTTGAACACCAACTGCTGCAAGATAACATAACAAGCTCTGACAGCTCCCTAATTACCAAACTACCCACTAGTTAAAAACTCTATCATAATATACCAATTCTCTTCCTTGCACATAAGTCAAAAGGTATAACTAATTTGTCCCTTAATTGATATCTATATTGCTGTTTAAATAAAGGGCACATTCTCCCCCAATATGCTTAAATATTAATTTGTCACTTATGAAGTGAATTTAGGAAATAATTGGAATGACTAAGACTTTTTTCATTGATTTTTATCAATTTTACCATGAAACATTTACATCTTATTTGATCATTAGTCATGTTTAGGGATTGGCAAATCATGTACCGTGATCCTGAGCAAAGCTGAAGTTCAAATGCTTCTGTACACATGAAAGTTTCCCACCAGTCCAAGTCCCAGTGCTGGTGGCTGGGTACAAAACAGTAAATAATTAAGACTTAATAAAAGGTTGCAGAGTGGGCAGACCTGGCACCTGGACAACAGCAGAGGGAACCAAGTCGTGTCTGCAGCACAACACCCCCTTCTTCATCCATAAACTCATCGGGGTTATACTGGTTATGCTCATTAACAACTTCTTCCCCACACCAAGGAGGGGGAGATGGCTCTGCTGGCTCAGCTAGCCCAGACCCCTCCAAAACTGGCCCCTGCCCAGCATCCAGTGCCATCTCTCTGCTTTTCCTGTTGCTGGCTATAATTTAGGGAGGAGAGAGAGGAAAAAAAAAAGAGAAAAAGGGTTCTGGTGGTTTGCCAGTTTGGAAGGAAGAGTGGGAAGGTGATATGGAAGCTGCTGTAACTGCACTTTCAGCACAGACACAAAGAGCGAAATCTGGGTGGGTCTGAAGGTGGAAGAGGGTAAAACAGGGATGTTCTGCTCCTAGGAGCGCAGTTATTTCCAGAGGGACAGGGACACCCGGCAGATGCTCCCAGGACTGCTGTGCAGCCCCTGTGGAGGAGGCGGCTCCGGGTGTCCCCAGCCGCGGTGCCCGGAGCGCTGCCGGGGGAGCGCGCATCGCTCCGGGGCTGCTCATGGGAGTGCCGAGGGTAACCGAGCAATCCTGTCCTCCTGTTCCTCGGCACTTTGTGAGCCCGTCATGATTGAAGTCTTCCCTTAAACTGCAGCCAGAGGAGGTGGGAGACCACTAATGAGGCTGGTTTTGGGACGTTCCTCATGCTGTGTAAATACTCCTCAGAGAATGTACTGTAGGCAAAGATAGTAAATGCTGGTTTCATTTCTGCTTTTCTCTTTTGTTCAATATACCTGGCATGGATTTAATAGGAATGCTGCCTTCAGGGCCTGTAAACACAATGGGATATTTTGATGCTGATGACTAAGATTCCCTACATTTTTTAGGTAGCTAAAGATGCAGGCAAGTGCTTCTGAGAGCATCACTCTGTGCCTCACTCCATCAAAGCTCCAGCAAGAGCAGAGGCTCAAATGAACCCACATGTACTGGCTGGAGCTTAGGTTGCCACTCCATCCTTCTCCTCTGCCTTTCATGATGCACAAAACAGACTCAATTTCTTACACAAACCTTCTCCCTTCAGCAATACCACATCCTTTGTCCTTTGCATGCATTCCTTTAATGATCACCACTGAATTCCAACTGCTTGCAAACAGTCGGTGAATGTCACTACGGATCTATGCTCGCACAGCACACAAGCCAGTCTGAGGTCTCTGAAGCACAAAAGAGGGCTGAAAATGTTTTTCAAAACTTTTTTTCATGCTTCAGGTTTTTTAAAATGGCAGGGCAGAACATTATTGATCTAGCTAAGAACAGTCTAGCAGAAAAATAACAAGTTACCCAGAACAAGAATATGGTAACCTGAGTACAAGTTACTCAAGAGAATCATTAGTTAAAACTTTAAATTATTTTAGCAATCATTTTTTCTTTGTAAGGAATTTCTGGGTCATGCTTTTAATTCTGGCTGAAGCAGAGTCAGCTCAGTGAGGAAAAAGGTAATTGATAAGAATGCCTGATGAGACAAAAAAAAAAAAAAAAAAAAAAAGACATTGTGGCTCTATCTGTCATTAAAATATTTTTAACAAGCTGCCTTGCTAGTAAGAAATACCTTTGTGTGCTTGCTTTTCCACTGGAAAGAGAAAGAAAATAGCAGTGCAATGTAACAGGAGGAGAATCGCTGGCAGTCTGAGAGATTTTGGTAAACATTCACTTGTGCCAGGTCCCCCAGAATAATTTATGAGTTAGTCAAATGTTGAAATATAAACCTAACATAGATGACACTCTGGAGAGGAAAAAGGGGATGGTGACTCAAGTGACAGAGCAGTATGTGCATATTCTGGGATGAATGCTATCCAAAGTGGAACTGAATAGAGATCCACTCATTGCTGTTCTGTACACGTTGTGTATGATGTGTGTAGGGACCAGTCCACTGGTCTGATTACAGAAGACCCAATGAAAGTCACCTCCATGCCTCCCAAAAGAAGGAATATCTCTCTACAGTTCATAGCAAAAAGTTGATATTCATGTGGTTTTCCCACTGTTTCTGTGTTTGCTTTGGACACATTCAAAGTCTCTTTCCTTCTGTGTGCCCCTGTGGATGGTGTGGAGCTCCTTAAGTGGAACTTGTAGCCTCTGTGGGGGGACAAGTTGGTCATGGCCCATCCAAGTGACTCATCAGAACAAAACTCAGAGAAGCAGGTGGAGGGAGGGAAGTGAGCAGATACCACAGGTTTAATGAAAAGCCAATTCTCTCTGCTTCTCTGGGTACAACCACCTGGCTTTTTGTATCGACTGCTGAAATGTTCTGTAATTGTGTAAAAGGGACCTCCAGACAGAAATCTATTTTTTGTTCCTCTTCTCCTTTGTATTAAGTGAGCTCTTCTATAATGTTACTTTTTATAGCCTATAATCATGGTAATTATGTTTGGTTGAATCTTTCACAGTAGTCTAACATTTAGTAACATTTATCTTACTGTGCTGGGACTGGAAATCTTCCCTGCCATCAGATCTTAATTCTGTTATATTGTTGTGGCAATATGAGAGCTAAGCCTAAACTCAGTTGTTCCTTGTTACTGTTGTTACCTTTGGCAAATTACTTTGGTTATTACCAGCAGCTCATTTGGAAGGTCAGTATTAAGCAAACCGTGAAGAAGATAAGAGCAATAGAAACATTTACACGTCCATGTAAAACACAGAGTTGGTTTCACATGGTTGCATTGGTCAGCATTGAGCAATCAACAGGCCTTGCTTTCAGCATTGTGCTCACTGAAATGATTATTTTTTGTTGAAGATCCTCTTGTGTGCTTTTTCAACAGAATGTACGTGTGTCCAAAGCTAACTCAACCAGAGACATTCTCCTAAATGCTAATATTAGTACAGTCTTGCCAGCTTATTTCTATAAATGCTGGACTAGATAGCACCCTTGTATCAGATCAATAAGAGGAGGTATCTCAAAGGACAGAAGTTTGGAGAATTAACACAGTGGTTTCTGTGACATACTCTGGAAAAGGAAAATGCACATCCCTTTTTCTCCCTGCCATCTATCTACTCACTTGCTCTTCCACTTTATGACTGGTATTGCACTCTGTGCTGTAAACAATGACCATTAAACTCAATTGAGGCTCTTCACGACAACAGCAGAACTTACACCAACTGTTTATTTCTCGTTATGTTTCTCCAGCCTGGCCTGCTGTCATCATTCCAAGGCAATATCCTCAGCTGGCAAAAACCAGCAGAGTAAGTTTGTGTCAGTCAGGATGCACCTTGTAATAAAAGTACTTTTATGAAATGTCTGTCAGGTTGTCAGGTGCTTGAGGTGGTTGTGCAGAAGCCAGAGATCCTGGACTGTCAGTGTGGGAGACACGATCCTCCCAGATCCTGTGTGCTGCCCACAGCCCAGTGAGTTCCAGCATGGACCTCAGTGGGTTTCTGTTCATCTCAGGCTGCAGTGAGCTGGAATAAGATGATCAAATGGCTGATATTCAGCTAAAAGCATTGCTGCTACTTCTTTGTGTCTGCCTGGTACACCCTTTGCTCAGATGCTCATTAGCTGGGAAATGCAGTCGCTGCAGTCTCTGCCCCGAGGCAAATCCTGTGATACACCCTGGGCACTTAGCAGGGAGAGGTTGCCCCAGCAGGAGAGCAAAGCCAGCAGCAGTGCTCCTGCCCTAAGTGGGATGACACAACAATGCTTCGGAGCATTATCGTTCTGAGCTTTTGTGGGGTTTGTGTCATACAGCTGGAGGCCCTTTGAATTCCGTACTTCTGATTTTCTGTATTTCCACGCGGCCACAGCAAGTCCCAGGTGCACCCAGGAGGGGTGGCTGGAGGAGAGCTGCTCTTAGCCTGGCAGAGTAGGGCCAGCTGGGACTCAGAGCAGCACAAAAACCCACAAGGGGCTGACCTGACATCCTGTGCCACTGTAAATTATATTTAAACTACTGTAAAGGTAAAAGGGTGCCAATGAAGGCAGGTGGCTGTGGGTGGCATATGCTGTGTCATGAGTGTTTTAGGGTGACAACCAGAGAGAAGGGAGTGTCTCCTCACCTTTTGCAGCTCCTTCCAGGCATCACTTGGCACCTCTTCACCAGGAGGTTGTTTCTCCTCCAGGTTTTTCTGAACCTGTAATCCTCTCTGTCTGGAGACAACACCACTTCTGCCCACAGGTTTTAATTTTGACTCAGTGAGAGGGAAAGTGAACTTCATGTTTCCTGTAGCTACTGTGGGGAGCACAAGGATGCTGGCAGCAAGGTGATTTTTGGAGTAGAGCTCTAAGGAAACACAGCAGAGTGAGCTCTGAGATGCAGTGTAGCCATAATGGATGATTTTCGGTTTTTGTTAGGACATTGTTCAGCTGCCACTGTTGCCTCTGCTTTCAAGGGCCTGATGGTGTTCTGGGATATACAACTTTCTTTTTCCTAGAATTGCTTCCTTGGTATGAAATGTCTCAATGCTCTGTTCACCAATAGAATCCCCAGCCTAAATTTTTTTTTAAAAAAAGAGCAATAATGAGTGCAGCATCTGCTTGCAGAGCTTTGTGCTGCAACAAACTTTTAATATAAGAGAAGTCTTTATTGATTTCTAGTATTATTTGAGGTTTTTTGCCTTCCCACCACTCTGCTCCAATGCTTCTGATGAGCAACTGGCTGTCAGGTCCAGGAGTAGGAACCAGCAAGACAAATCCCATACAGGATCTGAGCATCAGTGTAAGGCTTGGGCAAAATTCAGGTTCCTGTGGCTGAAATTGCAGCTCTGGAAGCTCATCCAGCTGCTACCTGCTCTGGGAATGCCTAAATGCTTTGATTTAACAGCATGCCTCAAGTGACTAGATAAAATGTGCCAGCACTTCTGGAAGCAGGGTCCCAAATCCAGGGTTTCTGCCTTTCCAGAGGCAGTTAGCAGATTTATTGTTCTCTCCACCACCCAGCAGCACTGGGCTGCTCTGCTCGTGATTTAGTGACCAGGGTGCTCAGCAGAGGTGGGTGATGAGAACATCTGAGTCTCTGCTTTGCTGGTTGAAGGTTTTAGCTACAAAACCTCTGTGCAATGAAGAGGAAAGCTCCAGTACCATCAATTTTAGCTTTTTTTAGCATTAAAAGCTAAATGGCTGATTGGAGCCCATGTTCTGATACAAAGGCTGTGGATGTGTGTGGTCAGAGAGGGCCCTGGGTGGAAGCTTCCCACAGAAAAGTGTTGGGAGTGGGGCATTTGGAAGTGAGGGTCTTACATCTGACCCACACCTGCTGATGGGTAACTGCACAAAAGTAGTGACTTCAGGTACTCTGGGCTCCAACCATGAGATGTTTCATACTCATTTGGAGGCACTGTGTAAGTGTAGGAGTTGTAGCACCAAACTACTTTACTAGAGCTGCTCAAAAATTTATAATATTTTCTTGCATTTTACCTGTCCAAGAAATTTTTCCTTCTTTCGTGTTTTCTAGTGGTACTTTAAAAAACATTTTGAAAATGAAAAATATTAGCCACCATATTATCATTGAAGGACAAATGCAAGTTGTAGCATCAGCTGTAATTATTCACTTGTGTTTCTTGAAATGCCATTTTTAGCCAGTTTTGCACATTTTACAAATGTCTTCTGTGCCAAATCATCCATGGAACATACAAATCATCTCAATTGTTAAATTCATTAACCTAACAAACTGTGGACTAAAAGCCACATTTAAAGCATGCATCCTAAATAGTATTCTCATTATGTGGAATCAGATTAGTCCCTAATCAAATTTGATTTGGAGCTTGGAGCAAAAGGTAATGGAGTATGACCCCTGATGTAAAACAAGGATAGGTGAAGTGAATGTCTAGCACCACGACACCTCCATTTTGTGCTGTGCCAACTAATTCCATCCTTTCTGAGCTTTTTGATAATTTTTTAACAGATTTGTACTTGTTTAGCTCCTTACCTCAGCTTCTCACACACACACGACATCTGCTAAGAAATTTGCAGATATTTGTCCCAGCAGCTTGATGTTTTTGCACATTTGTGTCACTGATGTAACTTTAATAGCATGGACCAATAATAATTATCAAGTCTATTATTGTTGTGCCAACAGACTGAGAATTGATGGGACACCGTGGTTTGGGACACAGCAGAGACAGAACAGGAGAACATTTCTGCTTCAGAAAGTTTGCTGTATAAATAGAAAAGGCAGGACAGGGTAGAACATGCAAACAGAAGGGGGGAAATGCTAAATAGAGACAAATGTTACAGTCAATTATTTTTCTCCCAGAAAACTGTAGAGACATGAGGAGAGAGACTTGCAATAGAAAGGGGAGGAAGGACTGAAAAAGACCATAGCATATTGTGCATTGGGATACTGGATTTTTCCTAGGGATTTCCATCTGAATGATGTTCCTCAATGAAGATTTAGGAAACCATATTTTCCCCAGCTGCAGTCTTAGGCCTTACAGTTAACCCACTGCAGTGTCCTATTTATTTTATTCAGTATGTTTTTGAAAAATCAAATCTGTCCTACGCTTTGGTAAAGCACCTACATGCAAAAGACAAACAAAAGTTTATATTGAGGTTTTCTATTGGGTTTTAAATTCTTCCTCTTTGAAAAACTAGACTTTCTTAGAGCATCCTTTGAAACTGTCCCATTTCTTGCACTGCCATAGGAAATTCTTTTGTTTGCCATTGGCTAATTAAAGCTGTAGCTGTTTATAGGATAAATGAATACCATATCCCAAAGTTGCTGTAGATCTTTAGTTGTGTATCAATAAGGAGGAATGGACTGCATCTACAAATATGAAAGAAAAAATACTTATTAAATAATAATAGAAATGTTCTGATGTTCAGAAGCCCCACTGTCAGCTCTGTGGAAAGCAAGAGAGAAATATTTGTAAAAGTGTGGTCAAGGACATGATGTGAGGTTACCACAAAGCAATTTAGCAGATAAGAGAGTGTGTGACAGTGCTGAGGTCATTGCCAGCCTGCTCATGAGCTGCTGCCAGGCTGATTTGTGACCAAGTTTTAGACACCTGCAATTTGTGGCTGTCTGTTTGCAGCAGTCAGTGCTCCATCAAGGTCCTTGCATGTTTTCCTGCAGCAGGGCTAAATATGGTTCCTTGTTCTACCTGCTTGACTGGCAGTGTAACACCTTCTTTCTGTGATTCTAGAGCCATCTCAGTGGGAAGGTGGGTGGGGTTTTATTTGTCACAGCCACCCCAAAGCCACCATCAGTAATCTGATGCAGACAGCAACCTCTGGTAATGAATGGGTAAAAATTAGTTAGTAAAAATTACAATGATTTTTCATAACTCCCACCTAAAACTGAGATTACTTTTCCTTTGTTTCACTACAGAATTAAAAGACTTGTCCATTTGCTTTTCCTCTTTGCAGGCAGTTTCTTTTCTTCAATCTTCTCAAAAATTTTAGAAGATGAAAAAAGCTCCTCAGACCAGATTCTTCACAGAGACCTAGGAAATGAATGGGATATGGGATAATGGTTCTCTTATGATTCTCCTTTTTAAGCTACGAAAGTTTTAGATTTTAAACTTCTTGGCCCTTTTAAGTAAATTTGTAAGGAGTAAGGAGTTTTGATTCTCACTTCAATAAGGTCTTTCTTCTGCTGGAAGAAAATGTGGTTATATAATTTGAACTATATCGAAACCTTTCTGCTTGCTAAAATCAAAGACCCCATTCCTGCCCGTTTAGCACCTGCCCACAAGTAGTCTTTGTGGGAACTTCTGGAGTGTTATTTGGTGTCAGCATCTGGGTGAGAGTTTGGCTCCAATAAATTGCTTTGAATTGAGAACCAGAACATGAGGATGGAAAAATGGCAGGGATAGAAAATAGCACAAGATCTGAGCAAACATAACTTAGTAGCTGCTCTGCAGCTCCTAGTACAACTCCTGACCAAAATCCAGTTTGCACCTGGAATATCTGGTTCAGTTCTACTATCTACTAGGAGAAGGCTCTGTGGGTTTTTTATCCCAAACCCCTGTGTCTTTTGCCATTTAAATATGGTGATTCCCTCCCAACTCCTCACCCAGCCCATGAGAAGCTGCTCTTTCAACCCACAAAAATTGGTGGGAATTAGTTACCTGTGCTGTCAGGGAGGATGCACAGCTCCAAACCTCAGCATCAGGGCCTGCAGGAGGGCAGACCAGGGGCAATAATATGATTTAATAACAAATAGTTGGGCTTCAGCACATGCACAAGGCATAAAAACTGTCCCTGCAGGCAGACATGGGGTAATTTGTCATAAATAAGAGAAACTACATACTTAAGGCATAATTTGCCTATTTTGTGAGCCCCTTCATGGGAAATATTTTGAAAATTAAAATTGTGGTAAGGTAAGTCTTCTCTTTCCATGCTCTCCATTTTTGAGGTGTTAAGGGGTTTTTTTACTGCTTGCATTAACTAACTGAACTGATGCTGCCTTTCAGTCTTGGCCACTACTTTACTGGACAACTAATAAATTATCTGAAAAAGAGGAGCTAGCTGGGGAGAAAAGAATTTGGGTCAAATCTTATAAATAGCTCCTGATGAAAAATATAGGAACAAGAGAGAATTCAAAACCAGTTCATGGGAAATGCCAAAATGTTTCTTTTCAGCATTTTAATGATCCAACTTCTGAACTTTTTGCTTCAAATCAGCATTTTCAGTGTATGAAAAAAAAAGCTCTACATACTAAAAAATGAAACAGTGCTTTGTTCATGAGTTAAATAAACTGAAAACACAGTAAAATACTTTTTTTTAGGTTAAATGAAGCATTTTAGATTGTGCCTATGCTAAATGCAGTGATTTTCTTGTTGTTGAAATAACACATACATATTTTGACCTAAACCAATTTCCTTCTCAAGCCCAGAATTGGCTGGGAAACTGGAAAAGCTATTTTTCCTCTCTCCTTCTCCCTGTTCCAGCATTCTTGAAGTCCTACATTTCCTTGGCAGACTTTTTGAGTGTGGACAGGCTTTCCTTGAACCAAATCTATCTACCTATGATTAGAAACTGAATTTCTTCTGCTGAAATATTTTTCACATCTGTTCTTTCTGAGACAGACTTTTGCTGCAAAATAACTTAGCAGAACACTTTCCTTGGACATGTACTCAATGAGCATTTATTCCATGTGTAGTTTTTTAAAGCTTTGATTAGCATGGCAAATGCGGGAGTTAAATTTCTGTGATATTCTGTGAGCAGTGGAAACATCCTTTGCATTAGGACTGCAGACTCAGGGGGTGATTTATGTGCAATTGCAAACCACCAAAGGCTGCACTGATTAAACAGGATTAGTGCAGAACCCCTGCAATCACATCCATGTCTTTTCCAGCTAGGTTGGCTCCTGGGTGGAAAATGGACCTCTAAAACTGCACTGATACTCTCAGGGACGGCCAAACCTATGAAAATATTGTGCCACAACATGGTAATCTTATCTCTCACTCCAGTAGCTCTTTCAATAATGTAAAAAAACACTTCAGGACTGTGAAGAGCAAGGAGTTGGATGAGGAGAGAAGGCAGAATGGAATGGTTTGGCTCAGGACACAGCTGTTCAAGTGGCTGTCACATCTATTGCTTCGTTTGCTCTGTGTAACTTGCATGCCCTGGAAATGGAGGGAAAAAAAACAATGGACATGTACAGACACCTCTTAAGGTACCCTTATGATGGATGAGACCAAGAGGTGGAATGGAAGGCTGGATAACCAAAAAGCAGGCAGCTGCTGCTGGCCTAATTACTCACAACATTTGCCTTTTACATTTCCCACCTGAGCTGGGACTGAGTGCGCTGGGGGGTGGGATGAGGGGAAGCTGGAGTCACCTGGGGTCCAGCCTCCAGCTCCCAGCCAGCCCCTCCAGGCTCAGGTCATACTCAGAGAGTCTGACAGAAACAAGAATTTGCCCCAAAACTCGAAGGGATGTCCATGATCCTGTCTCTGCTGCTCTTCTCTGGCACAGCTGAACTCCAAAATGCTGCTGTAAGCAGACAGACTGTGGCTGTGGTGAGTCTTACCTGGGCATTCATGTGTCCTCACAGCACAAAATTCCTTTTAATTCAGTCTTTGTGCCATCTTGCCATTTTTCTGTTTGGGGAGAGATAGCTCCATAGCTGAAATCAAATTTCTGACTGCTCTTTGCTGGTCTGCTGAGATTGTGAGTATAAGGAGACAAAGGGAGGAGAGAAAAAACTAGATTTTTGTGGTATTATGGGCTAAGGAAATATATAATTTTCGTGAGAGGAAAGAAAAAGATTTGTATGAATTTACTGTAAGTTAGAGTAAAACATTTCATAGATGTATGGATGTTATTATCTAGGTCAAGAGTATTATATGGAAATACATTTAAGTTTTGTGCCCAAATTCCAGTTTAACTTCTGCTAAGTCAATAGAAAAGATTGCAGTGTGTTGAATGGAAGTGAGATGTAGGTCTATAAAAGTGCTTTTCTTTTCACTGGGGACATTGCTTTGCTATTTGTACTCTTTGTTTCTTAGGAACATCTCTCAGAGGTCCTCCCTCTTTCATTTCTCTAGTCAGAGACATGTTATTAATGATCTCTTTTTAAGCTTTATTATTCAGTTCAGCTCACTAATCCAGTACACATGTGCATAGTTCTGAAAACCTGAATTATCACCACATTCATCCAGCCTGGTGTACGTAGACTTGTAACTATCCTGGAATCTGACAAATAAAATCATTTTAATGAACCACAGCAAACAGTTCATGTTGAAACAGCTGTAAGCACAGTATGCAAATCATGTTTACTGGTAGCTTATGCTCCAGAGAAATAATCTTTATATGACTGCTTTATTATTTACAGGAGTTCCAAAATTTAATTTTAGTCAACATTGACAGATGCCATCCATGTTAATAGTTGGGCTGCTATATATGGAAAATGCTAAGCATATTCAGAGATCTCATGTTTGTGAGTTGATAATGTGGTTGACAATTGGGTTTAACAATATCCACTCCTTTCTGAGCAGTCGGCTAAAATTCACCTGAGGTCTGTGGGAACAGAGTGAAGAAGAAGGTCAGAGGAATATGAATGAAGAGGAAATAAAAGAATGACTCCAGAGAGCAGTGGATATAATAAAAGCATGACAGAGGATGATTAATTATATTTTAGAGTCAGATAATTCCCAGAGAATATGCGTGCATGATAAAACTTTCTAACCTTTTGAGTTGTAATTAAATGAGAGATACACTAATCTGACCAAGTAGAGACTATTCTGTTCCTAAAACAGCATTAATGCATATATTAAAAATGTGTTATTTTAAATAACCAGTCCTACCTGCCACGAATAAAGTCAGAGGCTATAAATGCAGAAGACAGAAATGAGAGTAAAAGACCCAAATTAGAAGAAAACTAAAGATTTTGAGATATGAATGCAATGTGTAAGATGGTATAAGATGAAAGGAGCAGAATTAGTAGGAACAACTATGGCTGGAAGATAGGGGTGAAATCCTCCAAAAATTTTCTCTACTTTTTATGCCATGTCCTTGTTTTGAAGACATTCATTTGAGCCTTTGCACACTTGCTGTCAATGAGTTTGGTGGTTCTATCAGAAGCAGCATGAGCTCAGCTTTGAGAGTGTAAACGAGTCCATATGTATCCAGCAGAAGTGAGCACAGGTGAGAAAGAGCATGGTTTCTCTTCAGGGGCTTATTGCAGCTCAAAAAGTATCTGAAAATCTTGCTGGATCTTGACACTGGCAGAGCTGCTCCTTCAGGTGAAGTCTTGGAGCAGGTGGGCAGGAGCTGTTCTGGATTGCTTGGGGATAGACCTTCAGATTGCAATTATTTCCCGCTTAACTGTGTTCCTTAGCAGCAATTACTGAGGTGCTGGAATCTGAGGTACAAACCCACAGTGCTTTAATTTTTAATTAACCCAGAAGGTAGAGCTTAAGGACAATGAGCCGTGTGCCCCTGTTTAGTGAACTTCACTCGGGTAAGAGTCAATATGTTCATTTATCCTTAATTCTACAAGAGCTGCTGCAACCCTCCTTCTTCTACCTGGCTTTAAAGAGCACACTCTTGAGTGCCATCCCACATATGAGACAACCAGGGATCAGACCCAGCCAGCAGGAGTCTGGGAAAGGCAGGTCCTGCTTGACTGGCCTGATCTCCTGATTGGTGACACCATAGAAGAAAAAAAAAAACACAAACAAAATAACCTTGAAGAGGTGAATTTGAGAAGGAAGGTATCCTTTTTTATAGATCTGGATGTATCACAGAAGCCTGGGCATAGAGCAAGCCTTTATATTCATGGTCTGCTTAACAAGCCTATTGTTTGGCATTAAAATTGAAACCTGTGAAATGGTTAAGTGCATGTTTAATCATAATAGATTGTGGACCCACTCATGTATATCATCTTAACAGTTTTTCAGCTTTCTGAAGTACATTGTCCCTTAAGTTTTAAGGTAATAGTGCAGTGAATTGTGCTGATTTCACCCTGATCGCACATTTTTAACTTCGCAAGCTTGATCAGCAAATTTTAAATCAAAGCATTTCCTGTGGCTTCTTAGATTAAAGCAAGAAAAATACAGCTCAGCTGTTTATATACAAACATGCAACAGTTATAATGAAAGAATTACCCACAATGCCAGTGTAACTATAGTAACCATGATTCACAAAGACCTACATAGGGTGGTTAAAGCCAAATACATATTTGTTTCACATAGACAATATTTTTCTTGTAACGGAACACAACAGCACAAAAAAGGACCTACAGATGCAAACATTAGCTGGGTGTGGAGTCTCCTACAAAATAAACTCTGCCTTTGCTAGTGGCATGAGTACTCCCAGGCTGCTCCAAGCTGTCAGAAGGCAGAGGCATTCAAAGAGCTATTTTAGCACAAAGTCAGCTGCAAACCCAGTTCCCTAAACCCTCATCCCCAGCAGTGTCCACTGGCAGAGACTGTGAGGGACAGACACTCTCGAGCCTGCAGCAGCTCCTGCACCCTCATACTGCTACAAATACCAAAAATAAGGCATTTGATTGTGGCAGAGCTGACTCTAAGTGATGGAAAAAGAGAATAGCAATAAACAAAGAGAAGGCAGATAGAGAAAATAAAAATAACGGGTGGATGTACACTGTAATCAAAGGCCCTTTTTAGTTTCGATACACTTTATGATGATGCTCTTTTAAATAGAGGTTGGTTGGGTTTTTTTTTTCAAGTCTATGGCTGATTGCAAGCAAAAATAACTACAGATCAATAGAAGCCTCCACTGGGAATGGAACGTTGCCTGGAAATGATCTTAGCAAAACTATCTGGCTTATTGCCGTGCAGGTTTATGCAACTACTACTTCACAGTTGTTCTAATTCTTCTTGTATGCAGAAAAGCCACTGCTAGCCTGTGTCCACCTTTGCAGCCTGGCAGTTTCAGGCAGTGTGAGTATTCAGAAGACGACTGGTTCCTCTACTTTGACAGCTTTTAAACACTATGATTTTGGTTTTGTCCAGATATCCCACACTGAGATTGCAGAACATACAATAAACAACTGGCCAAGGATTCTCAGGATTCAGAATAATTCTGAGTTGTGTGTTTCAGGCAAACTTAAAGCAGTGCTGTGTTTTTCACAGGAGCCAGTTATTATAATATTATTGAAATAATGATAGCTGTCGTTGTTGATTGATGTGGAAGGAAAGCTGAGGGTTGACAGGTGGAAGGGCCCAGTTCAATAGTACATTTCCATCATATCTGAAGGAAAAATGAGACAGTAAGATTGAAAATGACATATAAATAGAGAATTGAGAGTAGCAAAGTGGGAACAGTCCAGGCAGGATGGAATACTCATAATGACATCTTTACCACATAGGACAGAAGTTTAAAATCTTATTCCTAAATCAATAAAGAATTTTAAAAATGGAATACTTTACTCCAGTCAAATAACACTTTGATCTTCAATTTCAAATAAGGCAAAAGCAGGTTGCCATGACTACTGAGTACTACTGGGTGTCTTGGTATCTGGATAATTGCTGAATATTTGTAGACAAACAGCTGACGTGCATCTTCCGCTTTCACTTGCAAACTTGGAAGCTTAACTAGTTGTGGATGTGAGTCCCCTGGTGTCTTTGTGAATAATTGGCTCGACACTGAGATACATTTGTCTCTATCCAGACAAAAAGAGAGCCTTTCAAATACCCACATCAGGCCCAAATGTCATTGTGTGTTAACACACAGCGAAACTCAGTGTTACAGAGCTTCCCCATGTAGCTAAATCAGGGCTGCTGACATGGCTGACATGATTTTATGAAGCTTGGCTGTTTGATCTTTGCTTCCACAACTCAGTAGCTTTTCATACAGAAGTGGATCTTTCCACACAGCTGGGGAGTGCAGGGAGAGCTGTCAGCTTTTTTGGGCTTGTCAGGGATCTGTTGTGGGGTTATTTTATGCAGCTGTTCCCCACAGTGTCTCCCTTTCTCTGGTTGGGTGGGAGATCAGATCCAGCAGGAATTGCTCATTATTTTGTTTTCTTTTATATTTGTACTGACTATTTCATTTAAACTGTTCACATGCAAAATGAGATGTGGAATTTCCTCTGTCCTCATATATTATGCATATATGCTTTACTCTGTTCATCTGCTAAAAGCAGCACTTCCCACTGCCATAGAACTAATTGGTGTTTAATCCTGCATAAGCAAGCACTGCCCCCAGTGAGGCTAATTCAGACACCCAACACTTTCAATAAAAAATCCAAATTTTTATTAACTTGTAATCATCTATAAGTGACCTGTGTTTGTACTTAGGCAAAGCATTCAACTTCTCTTTTTTTTTTTTCCCCTCTTCTTTATTTTTTGCCTGTGGCATGAATTTGAGAATATCAAAAATATATAAAACTAGATGGAAAATACTTGAAAGAAAAAGAAATCCTTTAGTAATTTCCCTGCTTCTCATCCAATTCAGAAATATAATTAAATGTTAGGGAAACCAAAAAACTGTTACTTCTCTCTCTCCTTTCTTTTTAACTACATCTAGAGTAGCACAGTCATGGCAGTTAATAGCAGGAAAGTGGTCTGGAAAACCAGATTTTGTACTGTTGGATTGTTTGGACAGTTCTCTCTGTCATACAGCACCTCCAAAAGAATTAAGATGGCACAAGATAACGGGGCAGAGTTCTGTAAGGTACCAAGAGCTTTAAGCTGGAAATCATGCAAGTAAATCCCTGAGAAATAAATGTAGGTGGAAAGTAAACTCAGAAGGAATGTGGAAAATGCTGGAATATTCTGGGGAGCTATTTCCCCTGCACTCCAGTAATATGTGTCCAGTTCTAGAAACTGTTATTCCTCAAACAGAACTTTTGAAGCTGTACATGTGTTTCTCACCAGCAGTGAAAGCCGTAGAGTTCTTGATAATTAGCTTTTATTAGCATAATCACAGAACTCCNCATAATCACAGAACTCCAAACCAGAGATCTCTTAAATCTACTGGTAGCACCTAATGGTACAGATCTGGATCGAATTTGGCAGCAGCTCTCTTGATTCACAATTACCAAATTCCAACTTAGACTGTACCTAGTTCTGGAAAGTAATTTGACCGCATACTGAAACCTTGTAGTAGTGAAATCATTACCTGTAGCTTGCTTTCTTGTAAAAAGGATTAATTAAAAATTGCTAGGTAAAGTCAGAAACTTTGTTTTCTTTCCACTAACTGTACTAGGATGG
>WEZZ01030764.1:0-62610 GCA_013400585.1 Chloropsis cyanopogon
AAGCCAAAACCTGAGGCATCACATCCATCACCCTGCCCACAAAGTTCTGATCCCACAGCAGGCACGAGGAGCTTTCCTGGCCGTTCCTTCCAAGAACAGCACGGAACTTTCTTCCCAGAAGCTCCTGGCAGCAACTTCCTCTTCTCCCAAGGAGCACAGCTGGAGATGCCACAGCCCCAGGGAGAAGGGACCTTTCACCACCTTGGCTTCCCCCTGCCCCAGCTCTGCTGGAGCCTCTCTGCCAGTGGCATTTTATTAATTAAAAATACAAGTTGGTTGCAGGATGCACAACAGGGTGGGGTGGTTTGGTTTTTTTTTAACAGCAGCTTGAGAGTGGAAGACCTTTTAAGAAATACACACCCCTTACCTCAACCTCTGGGTTCCAGGGGAATGAATTTATGTCTCACCTCTGTCCCTTTCATTGTTTCACACCATCCCACAGCTTTTCTCATTCACCCTCCTCCCTCTACAGCAAGGTCTCCACAGTCAGCACCCCTGAGTGTTGCTTTTACTTAGAAAAGGCAACCAGGCCTCCTCAAGAGCAGATTTTAAAAAATCTGATATCCTTAAAAATCAAAGAGAATTAATAAAACCCAAACAGAAGCCTTTAACCAAGCAGCTCAACAGTTGCCAGCTTCACTTGCATCACCTCTCTTCACTTCAAACAGCCACAAAGAGACAAAACTAATCAACAAAAGACAAAATTAACCAGCCAAAGACAAAAATCAGAACTCACCTTGCTGGACAGAGAGCCCGTTTCCATGAAGCAGAACCTCCTTTGATGCGCTTTTCATCTTCCCAGGGCTCAGGGGGTGGAGGATGCAGCCTTCTCCATCTCCTCCTTTTCTGCTGACCCCACTCATCACCACAAATCCTGGAAAACCCAGCTCCTCTCCACCCCGGCGAAGAGAGCACACAGGGAAGAGGTCAGGGCCTTTAATGAGGGTGGGGAGGAAAACGAGCTCTCCACCCACCCTCCCCTTTACCCTCAGCCATTTCCCATAAACTCATTTACACTTTGGGCTGGGGGAAGCTCCTCAGCTGCCTGGGTTGAAGCTCAGTGGTCCAACAGGCCTGGAATGACCAGCTTGGGGTGGTTAATATTCAATTATTTTGTGTTTAGGCAGTGTCACCCCTCCAGACAGAGAGAAGAGCAGCTGGAGATGTTCAGAGTGGTGTTCTGGGGGTGATGTTGGGCTGCTGCTTCCTGAAATCCTCCTGGACTTTGGAAACACCCCTGGAGCAGGGGTGGGACAGGGCACTGGGGTAGGGAGAGGTTGCAAAGGTGTTGATGGGGAAAATGGGGTCACCTGGGCAGAAAAAAAAGGGGCTTTTTGCCAGAAATTCCTCCCCCATGGATTGGAGATGCTGAGAAAAGCCACAGGGAGTGATAACTGAGGTGAAGGGCCTCCAAAAGGACTGGGAGTTGTGGCTGTGAGGTGTTTTGGGGACTCCCTAATAGGGGTAGCTCAAAACATATGGTTAGGTTTGCTTTTAGTTCTTATTTCCCTGGGTTTTTTTCAGTGTTATCCCCAAGGGATGCTCGTGTGGGTTGTAATGAGGGTGTCTGATAAAGGCCCACACTCCTGATACCTCCCAAGAATAAATTCTTGTCCTGATATTCCTTATACTTTGTCTCCTGATAAATAAAATAGGAAATTTCAAGGAATCATACTAAAAATAACTGGTCATTATCATTACAGACTCCGTATTTCAGGCAGAGGCTTTAATCTCATATTTTGAGGAGAGGGGAGGAAAAAATTACACACCCAAGCACCTATTTGGGTGACAATAAATGACACAAGATCTCATACTTCTGTGTTATGGGACCTAAGGATGTGTTACCAAATGTCCATCACCTGTTCCTTATCCTGGGTCTGAAAAAATATTCAAAAAACTTCCTTGCAGTTGCAAAGCTTTACCACAACTGTGTTTTAACCTCTCTTCATTTTGATCTGCTCAGTTACAGATATCAGAGCCTTCCACTGGAAGGAAAGTTATTTGGTTTTTTTTATTATATCCTCAGTGTAAGGTTTTTATCACACCAATTTTGCTTCATGCAGGTGATTCCATGTTCCTGCAGGAACTGATCCCTCGACTGGCACCTCCCTGGCTGAGCATCTGTGCCCAGGGATGGGGAGGGCACATCCTCCCACCCCTTGGCTTGGCAGAACAACTTCTAATTAACGAAATACAAGAATTCCACTGTGAAAATAGTTTCCACCCAGCATGGAAATGAGCTCAGCTCTGGAACATGCTGGCCCCGACAGCTGGGGGTGTGCTGCTCATTTGCAGTGGGGTGGTTGGGCTCAAATCAGAGATCAGGTCACTCATCAAGGGGGATTTCCTCTGGCTGGTCTCACTTTCAGTCCCTATTTGGGGTCTGCATTGCAGTTTTCAGTGGTAAGACCAAAAACTTCATGGGAATGTTCCTTCAAGAGACTCTCTGATGATCCCAGCAGCTCTGCTGGGACCAGAGAAGAATTCTGCCCTATTTAACCCCTCTCTCACATAAAACCAGATTGAAATCAAATAGTTCTGGCAATCACTGCACACAAATGTTGCTTTCCCATAGGTTTGAGGTTGGGTGTTGCTGTCCACATGGGCACCACTCTGGATGTGTAGGAGATTTCTGAGGTCTCTCACCTCTGCTCAGGTGTCTGTTCTTGTGCAGCTTGAGGAAATCAGTAGTTTTGTAGCTCTGGAATTGGAGAAGGGGGTAAAAGGTTACGCCAGGAAGGAGTGGGACAGGAGTAACATCTACATCCACACATCCCACCCCATTGTGTTAGAAAAGTACTCTGATGTTTCCTGGTTTTCATTTTCTACACCAACAACATCACTGCTTCCTGCTGGAGATGCCTGGAAACTGCTGTTATTTGCCCCTGATAATGAAGAGAATAAACATCTTTGCAGCAGAGAAATGAGAATTGGGTGAAGGCACATTTAGGACAGAGGGGAACCACAGCCCCAATCCCACCCTGCTCTCTGCAGGCACATGAAACACCTTCTGCTGAAGCTGATATTTGCATGGATTTCACCCCAAAGTGCAGCAGACTTTATATTTATTTTTCTTCTTCTTTGGGGGACTCTAATGGATTTGTTTGGTTCACCTCAGTTCTGTGATCAGGGAAATAATTCACTGATTTTTTTTATTACCAGGGAATGAGGGAAACAGGTAGAAGATTTTTATTTATTATTTTTCCCCCCTGGAAGCCAGTTTCCTAAGGAAATGAGGCCTATTCCATCAAGCTATGTGGAGGGGGAGGTCAAACAGTCACAGCCTCAGGGAGTGCTGCCTGTTGGAGGTGCCACATTTTTGAGGTGAGGCGTGGGAACGCGCGGTCGCGATCCGAGGGTGGGAACCAGACAGGGGCTCCTTTTCTCTCCTCTGCAGCTCAGCACTTGTGAGACAGAGCCTGAGGGCATGGAGCCAATGCTGGCTGAACCTTGGAGGCTTCAAAAATACAACATTCCTTGCAGACAATTGGGAGTGACCACATTATTGAGGGCATCAAGCCTTTTATAGACCCTCGGGAAGCCACACGGAGCGATGTCGTTGTCAATCGTAAGGAGAACTTCCAATGGATCTCTTGTGTAGCTGAGCATGAGAACTCAGCCAAGAGACTCTTATCCATGTGATAAGGACAGGAGTTAAGCTTTCTGTTGTTCCCTGAACTCCTCATTTCCCTCTTCAGCTTCACTGCACTGCCCTGGAAGGGATAAATCCCGGGAGCTCCCTGAAGGAGAGGCACTCAAGCACTTAAGAGCAATGCACATTTACAAAAACTGGATCCTGTAATAGCTCCCCATGCATCCAGGGCCATCATCTCAAATGGCAACAGCACAAGACAAGTTAATAATAGTCATTGTTCCAAGATTAAATTAGGTAGACAGGAATGATTTTTGCAAGACTCATAACGGTTTTAATGATACTATTTAGTTACCAAGAACAATATATCTTTTCTATTCATGAGTTCCTGGAAATCGAGGATGGTGGGGTTGTAAAACACGTTTTTAAAGGCAGAGTTGTGAGCTGCAGCCTCTCTGAAAGTTGGTCGTACATTATCTGGAACTGTCTTTATCCAGAAAGGAGGAGCAAGATGTGGATGGGAACAGTGGGTCTGTGCATGCCATCTTGGGGAAATGTGGCTTTTGAGCCAGGAGTCAGACCCAGGAGGGATTTGAGGCTGGGTCAAATCCCAGAGAACACTTGCAGTCACCTTGCTGTCATTGCTTCAGAGGAAGTGGTGCCATCATGACACAGTTTGATATCAATGTATAGCTCCAGCATATCCTGGACCCATCCAGCAGCTGGCCAGCCCCACTTGGGTCTCCCAGTGTGGCCCTCAGGACACCCTGAGGGTGACATTTCACCTCACCAAATGAGGTGGCAAGAAGGGCCCAAGGCTGGAAGTGAGAGAGGAGCGTGGTGCTCTCAAACTGGACTTGCTTCGGGCCATGAAAACTGGGACGTGATGAGTGCCCTGCACCAGAGGAAACATTTCTTTCTTGTGAATTGTCAACAGAGGCGTTTTCCTAGAAATTCTGCAGCGTTTTGTGCTGTGCATTCTCTCTGAACCCATAAAACACCAGAAGATCTCCAGCTGCAGTGACGCCGCTCGGTCACAGCGCTGGCGTTTGGCAACGTCCTCGCTCTGCTGGGAATTATTTCAAAAGGCAGTTTGCCATGGAAATGCACGCTGGGGTGGCCTGCAGCAACAACAGATGGACATGGGATCACATCAAACCAGGCCTGAGGGCTTTTTCCTCACGCTGGTCCCACTTGGAGCCACCTGAATTCACCAGCAGACACACAGCGGGCTGGTGGCTCCACCGGTATGAGCCCAGTTGTGTGAGAACTGAGGGAAAATATTTGGGAAGAAGCACAGAATGTCTGGAAGAGCAGCTCACTGTGTCCCCACAATGTCAGATCAGTCTGTCTCTTGATGGGACAACCAGGTCAGTGTTGAGATCTACCAATATCAAGGCACCACAATGACTTCGGTGCTGAAAAGCTGGGATTGTGCAGGTGGATTTGCCAAAGCAGATGTTTTTTTAGGGAACTGAATATCCATCCTTGGCAAAAAAGCAGCAGGAGGGAAGGAAAAGCAACAAGGCTGATGCTGGTGAGGAGCATGGAAGACACAAGTCCTGACTTTGGAGCAGGGAAACAATCTCCATGTGGTTTGGAGATGCAGGGAATGACAGAGAAACATTTGTGACTCCCAAAGTCTTCCTTTCACCACCTTTCAGCACATTTTGCCAAGATTTTGACAACATTTGTCCCAGTTCACAGCCTGGTCGAGGCTGGGAGTGAAGACACCCAGCTTTCAGCTCCTTATGGGAACTCACACCTTCTCCCAAGAGCAAAACCAACTTGTTTGTGTTCTAGGAACACAAATAAACATTTTCATGGAAGGCTGCTGGCTGAACGTGTCAGTGGGGACATCTCCTCACACCACCCTCCCCTGGCAGGATCAGAGGATGTTGTATAAGGCTGTGTGTAGATTTGTCAGCAGCTTTTAAGGAGGAGAACTCCTTTTCTAATTTCATGATCAGATTTAAGCATATCATTCCAAACCTGCTTACAATAGGAAAAGAAGAATTACAGAGAGGAAGTCACAATAAAAATGTTCCTGACAACATGCACAGGAGGGTGTAGCCCTCTCATGGTGGGGGTTTTGAGGTTGTCCTGTGCAGGGCCAGGATTTGGACTCAAATCTTTCAACTCAGAATATTCAATAATTCTACAAAAAAATTTACTTTTTCTCCACAGCCAAGAATTTTCTATTTTTTCTGTGATAGAGAAGTCACTTCAGCCATCAGCTGCTGAGCCCTTTCAGCAGAGTCCAAACTGAGCAATTTCAGCTGATTCTTTTTGAATTTTATGATCTTCTTCTACCTTTTAAGATCTTCCCCTTTTCCCAGTGAGGGCTAAGCCAAAATTTCAGTAGATAATATGGAATTTCATTTTAGAGAAGACAAAGTAACAGTCAGTAAGTGTGGGTGGGAGCAGCCCTGTGCTAACTCTGTCCCCAAACCCACTGGGGCTGTTGGAAATATCAGTAATGCAGAAGGCACTGGAAAGGTGAAGGATATTATCCCAGAGAGTGCTCACAGGGTAGATTTGCAGGCAAAAATGGGGGAAATTTTTCTAAAAGTCACATGCATCTTGTCTCACCACACCTGCCCCTTGCTGGAGTGGAATTTCCAACCCCAACTGCAGCTCCAAGCTGTGCATGCCTGAATCCCTCTCTGTGCTGTATGAATGTTATCCTGCAGTGGGTTGATTAAAATGTTACTAAAGGAAACCATTTCATCCCTAGGGGGAAAAAAATTAAAACAAGAGTAAAGAAGAATTTGTCAAACCTATTTAAATCTGCAGTCCCTACTTGAGAAAAGTTTGAGGAGCCAGCTGGAAATCCTTCAGGTGTTGATAGCAAGAGCTTGTCTGTGATGTCCCAGAAAGCAGTGACCACAAAAAGAGTTACAGAAGGTTTAGGAACCCACAGCGTTTCTGTTTGATGCTGTATTAATCTCCTTGAGAACAATAATCACATTCCATTTCTCCCCATGCTTTTTAGTTCTTATTAAGACTCCCTCCTTCGATTTGTGAAATTGTATCTATCAATCTGAAAAGCAAATAAAAGCAGGTGTGGTCCTGGCATGGGTGGGAGAAAGCAGGGAACAATTCCAAGATGTGCTCAGGGGTTTGGCACAGCCAGGTCTAACTTCTCCTGGCCCTCACAGATTTTGGTGAGCTTTAGATGGCCTCAACAGAATGGAACTTCCCTGCTCAGTGAGGGTCACTCAGGTGCACCATGGCAGAGGAGTGAAAGCATCTTCTTAGGAGAAAAAACCCACAAGAAATAAGTTTTTCTTTGCTTTACACGATCTATCAGAGTGGCAGTCAACGCTGTGCTGCCTTTTGGGTTGTGTTTTCAATCTGAACTGCAGCAACAAGCCCTGGTGACCTGCTCTCCATGCAGTCATTGCCCAGCCTGCATCCATGTTCAGGATGGCCCTGAGTGTGGAAGATTTTGGAAATGCCACCAGCACAGAACAGCTTTGTCACCTACAACCTCGTGTGTGCTTTCACAGGAAACCTCCCTGCGAGGGAGCCTGAGCTCAGTCTGCAGCTGGAGCAGCAGCTCTGGAGCTCTCAATTCAACAAAGCTGGGAGTACAGGGAACAGAATTGCAGGAAAAAGACTCAGTTCACCCTGGTGATCAGACTGAGACCCAGGCAGTGGAGCATGCCTCTGCTGGGAGGTTTCCTCAGCCTCTCTTGGGAGGTTTCCTCAGCCCCGGGGTCATTCCTGATGGCACTCGCGGTTTTCTGATTTTCCATCTGAGGTGTCCTCAGGATCAAGGGGTGGGGATTGTGTTTCCTCCCTGAGGCAGTGGGATGGGAATGGCAGCAGACACTGTGACCTACAACTACAGTAGGACAGAAATTATTGTCCTGTCTCCAGGGCAGAGCTTGGCCTTGCACGGAAGAGGGCCGAGCTCCTGAGGGCTGTGGAGCAGCTTGTGAAGGGGTGGGGAGGCACAAATGGATGTTTTTGTGGGTTGGTGTTGAACAACAACTTGTTCTGGGCTCTTCTGGAATGCCAGAAAGGGGAAATGCACCTTCAGACACCAGGGGAGCCCCAATTAGAAGGGACAGCAAAGTAAAGCAATTTCCTTTCAACTTAAATTGCCTCTGCTCTTCTCAAGCCCAGTTACTGGGAGGGCAGGGAATCACCTCTTTTCTCCTGGGTGTTTCCTACCAGAGCTACCAGAGATCAAGTGGATAAAGGGACTGAGGCACCTCTCCTGTGGGGATGAGCTGAGAGAGCTGGGACTGTTCAGCCTGGAAATGAGAAAGTTGTGGGGAGACCTCACAGCACATTCCAGGATCTGAAAGGACTACAGGGAATCCAGAGAGTGACTCTTCATCAGGAACTGGAGAGACAAGGCAAAGAGAATGGGTTCAAACTGAAAGAAAGGGAATTTAGATTAGAAATGTGGAAGAAATTCTTCCATGTGAGAGGGGGGAGGCCCTGGCACAGGGTGCCCAGAGAAGCTGTGGCTGCCCCTGGATCCCTGGAAGTGTCCAAGGCCAGGTTGGACAGGGCTGGGAGCAGCCTGGCACAGTGGAAGGTGTCCCTGCCCATGGCGAGGGATGGAATTAGATGACTTTAAGGTCCTTTTCAGCCCAAACCATTCCATTATTCTGCTTTTTCCACTCATCTCCCCTGAGTTGGCAAGAACCAGTGCAGCAGAGGTGTCAGCACAGGATATGAGTGATGGCACAGGGCAAAAGGGGGATTTTCTGGATTCTAGGGGGCACCTTGGTGTTCTCTCCACAGTAATTAAAGGCAGGTGAAGTGGAATGGGAAGTGAAGTCTCAGTTTTTTTCACAGTGGAAGTGAAATCCTCCAAGGGCAGTGGAGTTCTCTCTTGCTTCACTTCTGGAGTTCAAAGCTAAATGTCTTTCTGCAAGAGATGCCCTGGGCAAGCACAAGCTCTGAGTCTCCTTACAAAGGCTAACAGGGTGAAATGAAAAGGTCTCTTCCATACACAGGTTCAAGTCTTCTTAATTTAATACTCTTGTCCAGCATTAACAATTACCATTTTATTGATTTAAGGGAAGTAGCAAAGAACACGTGGGCAGCTTGTGTATTTCCTGATGCTGTGTCACAAATCAGGCAAAAGGTTAATTTTCATTCAGGAAAGAAGGTATCTTAAAACTGAAGTAAAATTATTTTAAAAAGGAAAAGAAAATCAGGGACAGGATAAAAGCAGGAAAGGCTCCTTTTAAAATTTTTTTTTATTATTATTAAAGCTCGTTCTAGACTCTTGTTGCCTTTCAGATCTCATTTGTAAAGATTTGGACAAGGTTTCATGGTCACCAAGAGCTCAGGTCCAAGGCTGTAGGCACAAGGTTCTGGAAAACAAGATAATACACCAAAGTTCTGTCAAGAGGCACCTGACCTTTCCCAATCCCAAAGGAATTATCCACTAAGATGTTAGAGATACAATTGCTCCCAAGGTAACCATCAGATGGGAGAAAGTGAAAGGATGACAAAAATTGCCCTCAGGCTCTGAGGGGAGAGTTGAAAAAGGAGTTTTTTCCTGAGTTGTTTGGTGATTTCTTCCCCCACAGAGGAACAGAGTGACCTGCAAAGGTCAGCAGGGTAGGACTGATTAAAAAGGACAAAGTTTAGAGTCTGTGGGATGGAGACACTGGTGAACATCATGAGCTGTGGCTGCCAGAAGGACACATAAAGATCTCTCTGCATCACTCAGTAAAGTGCAATGTGGATTTCCTCTCCACAACTCCCTGACAGGACCTGGGGGCACTCAGGCTCTGCTCCCAGGGAACAGGGACAAGAGGAAGCATCCTCCAGCTGTGCCAGGGTAGCTTCAGGTGGGACATCAGGAGGAGTTTCCTCATGGGAGGGTTGTTATGCATTGGAAGGAGCTGCCCAGGGAGGTGTTGATGTCCCCATCCCTGGAGGTGTCCAAGGAAGGATTGGGCATGGCACTCTGGGCTGGTGATGATGGATCAAAGGTTGGATTCAATGATCTTGGAGGTTTTTTTCCAACCTCAATTATTCTGTGATTCTGCAATCACAGAGATTTCAGCCTGGACTCGGAGCAGCCCAGTTTGCCATCCCAGGAGCTCCAATGATGGGCTCAGCTCCCTGACACAGCCATGCTGGGTTTGGGTCTGCAAGCAGCAAACTCAGGAGCTTCCACACCCCTGGGGACTCATGTCTGGAGGATGTGTGGCAGCCCTGTGTCCATGTCCTTGGTCCTGGGGCCAGCAGGCACTGCCAGGCAGAGCTCCACACCCCCCTGTTCACCGGTGTAGGATTTGTCTGTCCTTTGCACCTACGACTTCCAAAATTCCCCGGGGAATGTGGATGCACAGTCTGGTCAGAGAAGGAGAAAGCTGGGTAATGCTTCCCATGGCTCAGCCTGGGAGACATTAGGGAGTTGGAGATGAAGAATTCCAAACAATCCTTGCTCTCTGCAGCTGTGATCATGCTAAGTGTGTTNATGGCACTCTGGGCTGGTGATGATGGATCAAAGGTTGGATTCAATGATCTTGGAGGTTTTTTTCCAACCTCAATTATTCTGTGATTCTGCAATCACAGAGATTTCAGCCTGGACTCGGAGCAGCCCAGTTTGCCATCCCAGGAGCTCCAATGATGGGCTCAGCTCCCTGACACAGCCATGCTGGGTTTGGGTCTGCAAGCAGCAAACTCAGGAGCTTCCACACCCCTGGGGACTCATGTCTGGAGGATGTGTGGCAGCCCTGTGTCCATGTCCTTGGTCCTGGGGCCAGCAGGCACTGCCAGGCAGAGCTGCACACCCCCCTGTCCACCGGTGTATGATTTGTCTGTCCTTTGCACCTACGACTTCCAAAATTCCCCGGGGAATGTGGATGCACAGTCTGGTCAGAGGAGGAGAAAGCTAGATAATGCTTCCCATGGCTCAGCCTGGGAGACATTAGGGAGTTGGAGATGAAGAATTCCAAACAATCCTTGCTCTCTGCAGCTGTGATCATGCTAAGTGTGTTATGTGATTGTGATAGTAAGCTGTTAATTAGCCAATCATGTGAAATGTATCAAGTAGATGACCAATTAAGTCCATCTGTAGCAAAACGAGGAGAAGAAGAAGAGATCTGTGAATAAAGAAGAGGCTTTTGGCCTGTCATGTCTGCTGAATGATGGAGTCTATGTTTGTTGCCTTCTTCACTGTCCCCGATACCACCAGGGACGATTTTGTAACAGGGGAATTCCCAGAGTGGTCCTGCCTTTGAGCTTGGAGCTGTGAGCTCAGAGCACAAGAAACCAGACTCTCTGTAAGGCATTTCTGCCTTCCACAAATCATCCCAGGGCTCTTCCAGCCCTCTCCAGCTGCCAACACTTCCCACAGGCTGTGTCTCCCTGAACTTCAAACCACCCTCCAGTGCTGGTTTCAGGACTGAGCCTGGTCCTTCCATCCCTCCTTTATGTTCCATACCATGTTCACATCCATCCTTTGCTCCTCAAACAGCGATGGGAGCCCAGATCTAGATGGTTCCCACCATACCCCCAAATTCCCAAAGCCCTTGCCCATGGATTTTTGCTGTCTTCCCTCATACTTGGCCACGTTCACCTTCATCCTCATCGCGTGTCAGCGAATGAATCAACATTTTTCTGCGTTGCACAATTCCTTCCTCGATCGTTTATGGCTTCCCTGATCTCTGGGTCACCTGGAGGGTTTTATCAGCAGCCAGTACGTGTTGTCTTCAGATCATTAATTCAAAAGTTAAAGAGCATGGAAATGCTTTTGGCCCTACCCCAGTGGGAACATGGTCACTACTTTAATTACTGCCTTTACAATTACACTTTGAATCCCATTAATTAGCTGCTTTGAGGGCTATTTAATGTCTTCCGCATGCCTTGCTCACCATTGTTACTCAAACTAAACCCAGGACTAACTTAAAGCACCACTTTCTGTAACTTTTTGACAAGATCTTTAAGATCAAGCCTGTTACAATTCTGAAAAACTTCATAATTTTATTTTTATAAGGTACCAAATTCACTTGACAGCATTACTACTTTGTCTTACTTTTGTTACCCTCCTTTAATTTCCTTCCTCTATTAATTATTTTCCCTTAATTTACTGCGTCCTGTGTGAGATTATGTATTTTTTAGCCTGGGATTAATGCCAGACCAAGGGACATACACTTTCCTAGGATATCCCATTTACCTTTTGGAAAACACTGTTACAACTTTAGCATGGCTCTCATCATTCAGAACCACCCAAACCAAGTGAAAAAAAACATCATTTCTGTTCCAGAGACCTCCTCAGGATGCTCTTTGAAAACTCTTGGGTGCAGTTAGAGCTGTGCAAGTCAAGAATTAATGGTTGCTGCCCCAGCCCTCCATCACCATCCAGGCTGGGATTCCATCATCTGGGTGTTCCCAATGCCACAACAGAAATATTTAGGGAATTTTTCTGTCTTCATCATTATCAACACCTTTTTTTTTTCCTCCATTACAGTTTTGTAATGGCTCAATACCATTGTGAAAAAAATTCTTGTGCTTTCAATGTCATTTGTTGCCTCCCCATTGTCCTCAGCCCTCCTGGATGTTGATCTCTCCTCAAATTCTTTCCTCTGTGGCCACAGGGCTTCCTCAGTTTAATTTGAATTTTTCAACCACAAGAAGGACATGCAAGTGGCACCAGGTGTCCTCTGGGGCTGTGCTGGGCTCTGTGACAGAGAATGGCACTCAAAAGCTGAGCCTTCCACCTCTGCACCCTGGATTTGGTTCTCACTCATGCTCAGTTCCACCCTTAGGTGTGCTACAAGTAAACAAAAAGGTCAGAGGAAGAGTTTATTTGTGTTCAAGTAGCATTTGACCAAGCCAGAAATTTACCTCAAGGTTATGGAAAGTATTAAAAATAAAAATATTTTCTGGATGCGGGCATTGTCTTTAAAGGATAACTGCTGAAGATAAATAACTGAATAAATAACTGCATTGTTTTAGTCCATCTCTTTTTATTTTTAATAATTCAATAGTTCGAGTAAAATGTGGAAAGTCCAATTCTTCATTTATATCAGAACTCCTTAAAATTCTCACGGTATTATTGCAAGGCAAAAAAAGCACTCCAGGCTCTGGTTTCAAATCCTCTTTCATCTTTGTGGGTTTTTCTGAGCCCTTTAATGCTCAGGTGGAGCTGCCTCACCTCTTGCACAACCCTCAGCCTGCTACTCCCCTCTCTGGCTTGAATTAAAGCCTCCTTTTTCAGCTTCCCTCACCCAAAGCTTTCACTGATATAAAGGAAAGAAATTCTGAATAAAAAGAGAACAAAACAATGGCCAAAGTCACGTATCCCACTAAGAGCTCTGGAGAGGTCACTTGCCTCTGCCAAAATATTCTCAACATCCCTGATATAAAACTTCATCTCAGTGAGAAAACAACCCTACACACTTGAGGGGAAAAAAGATAGGCATGCTTAAATTCTTTTAATTCATTTTCTAACTAACTTTAATGTATATAATTTATTGTAAGTTTTTATATGATTTTCTACCTTTTGTTGCACTTGTTGCTCTTGCTGTTACTGATATGCAGTAAAGGGTTCTCAGCCTCATTTTTTTACCATATATTCTTAAACAATGACAGCTGTAAAATCAGAGCTAAAACAGGACTGAAGTCGTGATAGAAAGAAATGAGAAACAATTACTCTTCTGAATATTAATAAAATTTTGCTTCAGCTAATTCTTTGGTTGAGAGTTCCATTTAGGAGAAAGGAAAGGTTTTTGGGAATACAACATGGCTCTTTCACCTTAGAGACTGGAAAACCTTTAGTTCAGGTGAAAGACAGATAATGGGATTGGAAATATACCTGCTTCTGTTCCTAATCCTAAACAACAAACAAAGGGAAAAGAGGTGCATGATACAAACCCAACAGAGAACATCAAGCCCAGCACCAATACAGCAGAAACAAGAACAATAAAAAATGAAAAATGTTGGTCCTTGACTAAATAAACACCAAGGAAAATGTGGAAGGGCTCAGCTCACACCTCGCTGGGGCTTTTCAAGCTACTTTTAAATTACTTGGAGAAGCACAGCCCTGCACACAAGAGCAGCCACAGCAGCTCCTGTCCAAGGTCAGGGAATCACCAGGGATTCAAGGAGTGAGAGCTGTGTGGGAGCTCCATCTGCTTCCACTCCCTGGCACAGTGTGAGCATGCCTTGCAGCTCAGGAGGAGAATGGGGAGGTGAGAAGATTCCCCCTGTGCTTATTTTCCTGCCTCTCCTGCAAGGAGATGGGTCACAGAATCATTTAGGGTGGAAAAGACCTCAGAGGTCATTGAGTCCAAGCTGTGACCCAATGCCAGAGCTCTGCTTTAGTGGACAAAACTAAACCAAGTCCAGAGGTTGTGAGAAAAAGGATGTCTCAGGTGGATGGGTGAAAATTCAGCACTCGAAGGGCACAAGTTCTGTCCACAAAGCTTTTGTCCTGTGAAAATAAATCCCAGGCTGGTGAGAAACCCAGTGTGCAGAGCAAGCTCCTCCTCCTTCTCACCTTCCCTCTGGAGATGCTTGAAGAGTGAAGCAAAAATGCCAGCCCTGTTGCTTTTTTAGCATCCAGAGAGGAAGGAGAATGGTGAGGTTGGAAACACAGAGATGAGGTGGTTGCTTGGAACAATATGCAGACCCAGAGACCTCACACACATGGGGCTACCAACCCAAAGAGCTGAAAAACCCAGATAAAATGCAGATGCAGATAAAATACAGCCTCAGAAAAATGGAGAGATGATGTTCTGGGGGGTGTTTTCCATGGATATATCCCTTACCCACCCCCTGCAAAGGGACAGCTGGGCATGAAGGGAGTGGAAAGGAAATAAAAGGTCAAAGCCTTTGAAGTCTTTCCCTGCCACCATCCAAACTTCATCATGGATTGGACTCTGAGAACCCCTGTCAGGACAAGCAACTCTTAAACTGCACCAATTATGTCTCTACAAGTCCCTTACAGGAGGGTGCAGCTGGGGGGGCATTGGGGAGGTTTGAGCTCTGCTCCCAGGGAACAGGGACAGGATGAGAGGAGATGGCCTCAAGTTGTGCCAGGGGATGTTAGGGTTGGATATTTCTTCGTGGAAAAGGTTGTCCAGCCCTGGAAATGGCTGTTGAGGGAAATCATTGAGTCACAGTCCCTGGAGGGATATAAAAGATATGTGGATGTGGCACTTGGGGACATGGGTTAGAAGTGGCCTTGGCGGTGCTGGGGGAAATGATGGACTCCATGATCCTACAGGTCTTTTCTAACCCAAAGGATTCTATGATTCTATGAAAAGAAACTCAAAAGACCTCCATTGTCTCATACCATGAGGATCACTGGTAGGGCTGGAGCTCATTCCAGCCCGGCTGAAGGGAGAGGGAAGGATGGCAGGGAATTCCTTTGCCTCCACTGAGACTCTAAATCTTGGTTTAACAGCGCTGTCCTCTCCAGATTTGAAACCCCCTGCATTTATGGATGTTCTGGGAAAGTGGCAAAAGACATCTATTCACAATAGGATTGCTGGAGACAGCTGAGGGACTGTTTCCTGGAATGATGGAAAAGGCTGCTTTGGGGATATCTGGCTGGACTGTTTCTACTGGAGTGATGACTTGATTGCTCCTGGGCTTTGCTGAAATCCTGGTTATATATTAAGCCATGCTGACCCTTGGATGAGCATGTTTTTGGTATTATTTGAATAGAAAGAAGCTGATGAGCATTTGGGCTCAATAAAGGCAGCAATATGTGGCTGAAGGGAGTATATTGGATTGGGAAAGGGCCTGGGTCAAAGATATCCAATCATTTCTCTAAATGGCTGAGTTTTGAAGCTACAGCCCGGGGTGTTCCTACAGTGCTGTGTGTTAGAGATGGTTTGTCTGGGCTGAGATGGAAAATGCATCCCAGTTTTCCCACAGGACAAACCCACAGGCAGGTGTAGGCACTGCTGTGCTTTGGGAATGGGGATTTCTCTCATCCTGCAGTTTCCAGCAGGCTGCTCAAAGCAGTAAAAAGAAAGCCCTGCTGTGTCTGAAATTGGGGAATTTTCCTGCTTGCAGGAAAAGAGGAAGAAAGGAGGCTCAAGTGCTCACTTGGAGATTTTCCTGTGCCACCTGCATCCCTTCCATTTTCTTCCCTCCTTCCCTCACCCCTCTCTTGCCCCGCTCCTGTTTGTACACAAGTGCATCACATCCTCCCTCCCTCCCTGCTGCAGGAGCCTCATGGAATCACAGAATTATTTCAGGTGCAAAAGCCCACTGAGATCATCCAGTCCAACCATTCCCCCAGCACTGCCAAGGCCACCACTGACCCATGTCCCCAAGTGCCACATCCACATGGCTTCTAAATCTCTCCAGGGATGGGGACTCACCCTGGGCAGCTGTACCAGGGCTGGACACCCTTTCCATGAAGAAATGTTCCCAATATCCAACCTGAGCACATCCTGAGGCTGTTCCCTCTCCTCCTGTCCCTGTTCCCTGGGAGCAGAGCCCGACCCCCCTGGCTGTCCCCTCCTGTCAGGAGCTGTGCAGAGCCACAAGGTCCCCCCTGATCCCCTTTTCTCCAGGCTGAGCCCCTTTCCCAGCTCCCTCAGCTGCTCCTGGGGCTCCAGACCCTCCTCCATCTCTGCTCCCTTCCCTGGACACTCTCCAGCCCCTCCAGGTCTTTTTGTGAGGGGCCCATGGTTCTTGCACCATCCCATCCTTCACCTTGATTCTAAAGGTCACTCCCCTGTGCCACCTGTGGTCACCACCCCAGCACCACCCTAGGGCCAGTCCTATCCCCTGAAACCCCCACCCAGGCTCTGTCCAAATCTCATCATTCCCCTTTTTGCTACTTAAAAAATGAAAAATTAAAAATAAAAAATAATCAAGCTCCTTTTTCCTTTTGCTTGAGGAAGCAAAGGCCTTTTTTTCAGCCCTTTCATCCTCCACCTCAGCTGCTGGGAGTTGATGCCTTGATGGCAACACATTTTTCCTCTCCAGCTGGTGTTTCCAGGAACATCCCTTTAGCCTCAACCCTACCAATCCCCGTTTATGGCCCTCCATGCACATCCCAAGCTCACCCTCCTTTCCTGGGATGACAAAACTACTCCTGTCCGTGTCAGGTTGGCCAAGCTTCACACTGCCCATCCATTTTGTGCTCTGTTTGGAAGATTTGGGCACCATCCCCTCCCTCAACCATCTCTGTGCTCCCCACATCTCCCCTCTCCTCCAGCCCTGAGCAAACAAACAAACAACTGGTTTATGAAAGGGAAGAGGGAAAGCCAACAGCAGCTGCTTTAAATCTGCTGTAATGCTGGCGGCAATTGCATAAGGCAGAGGTTTTGCTGATGTCCCCACCCCATTCCTGAGAAATATTTGATTTATTTTGGTGTCACTGTGCCCGCTGCCCATGCCCTCAGCACATTGGCAGCGCAGGATCCAAGAGCAGCATCAAAGAGCATCTCTGGATTCGCTTCTGCCCCGACGCAATCCCACAAAAAAAAAAAAGGGCAAGACTCAAAACAGCCTCCGGAGCCCGGCCCAGCCACGTTCCTTGGCATGGCCTGGACGTGCAGAGCTCAGGAAACAGATGGGTCTCACCATCCCCAGGGGTCGGTGGCTCTGGGCCCTGACAGAGCAGCGAGTTTCAAATTAAATGGCCTTGAGTGAGAGGGAACAGCCCCAGCTCTCATCTGCTGGCAAGAGGCTTCGCTCAGCCAGGGCAGGGCCCGTCCCACAGCTCTGCTTGGTGTCCACGCCTGAGGCAGAGAATCCTGCAATGGCAGCCTGGGGAGAAGGGACCTGCAAGATCATCTCATTCCACCCCCTGACGTGCAGGGACACCTTCCACTAGCCCAGGTGGCTCCAAGCCCCATCCAGCCTGGCCTTGGGCACTTCCAGGGATCCAGGGCAGCCACAGCTGCTCTGGGCACCCTGTGCCAGGGCCTCCCCACCTCACAGGGAGCAATTCCTTCCCAATATCCCATCTAACCCTTCCCTCTGGCAGTGGAAGCCATTCCCTGTGTCCTGTCCCTCCATCCCTTGTCCCCAGTCCCTCTCCAGCTGTCCTGGAGCCCCTTTAGGCCCTGGAAGAGGCTCTGAGCTCTTCCTGGATTTTTCCCTTNGGATTCCAGAGCCGGGCACAACACTCCAGGACACGGAGCCCTTTCAGAAAAAATATTCCCTGACTCCAAAGTTCTGCCTCAACCATCAAGTCAGGTCTCAATCTCCAACCTCCAGCTGAGATCTGCTGCCTGAAAATTGAACGTTGCTTTGCTCTTGGAGGTGGGATAAGGGTTGGGACACTCTCCCAGACGTGGCAGCTGGTCCTGGCCATGCCAAACGTCCATGGGAGCAGGAAAGAGCCACAAACATGGGAGAGCAGTTCAATTTTCCCTTTGCTGCCCAGCTTTATGGGTTATCTTTGTGACCAAGGATGTTTTTTGGATATGAAAAATCCATCAGCACAAAAAAAAACTTGTGGTAGTATTTAGAACCCACCTGCAATTTCTGCAGCATGAGCTGCAGAGCTGATGTTGTGTCCATCCTGTAGCTGAGCACAACCTCCCCTCTGGTCTGCAAAGCATCTGAGGAGAGGTGGGACCCATTTTCCAGCTGCATCACTGCGGGGAAAATCCTGCAGTTGCAGAGGAAAGAACACTTGGTCATCTTTTCAGCTGGAAGTTGTGATTGCCCTGTGACTGCCCCTGGATCCCTGGAAGTGTCCAAGGCCAGGTTGGATGGGGTTTGGAGCAACCTGGGACAGTGGAAGGTGTCCCTGCCCATGGATAGGGGTGGCACTGGATGATCTTTAAAGTCCCCTCCAACCCAAACCATGATTATTGCATTATTTTACCCACAGGAATCACAGAAAAAAGTCAACAAAGACCCAATAAACTAAAAATAAATTAATCTAAAGCAAAAAGACCCCCAAGATTTCTTGTATCCAGCCCCTTCTCCCCCTAAAAAATCTCTCCCAGCCTCTCAAATCTCTCCCTTTTTTCCTGCCTTGCGAGTTGTGAGGAGACTGGAAGGATGAGGTTTTTTCAGGAAAGGGTTGAAGGAGGAATGTTGAATGTGAAAATCTGCTAGACTCAAAATCTGCTGCTCCCATATGGATGTTTTCCCTGGCCCACATTCCCTTCTCTCTGGGAATTCAGTCCCACTGAAGGCAGTAAACACCTCAAAAACGGGTAATGAAGCGCTCAGGACTGGGATGTTTAAATCCCTGCTAAGATTTATTTCCCAGTGGCTTGTTCAGAGCTACTGAGGGTATTTGTAAGCCTGACAGGAAATAAATCCATGTTCCCTGAGCCCCAATAAGTTTTCTTAACCACAATATAATTCATCCTATCTCCTGATAGGAATATTTGGTGTTTTTAGTCTGGGCTTCCTGAGCAACAGGATATTTGTTCCTCCAAACATTTAAAATCTCTACGAAAATAAAATTAGTTTTAAGGTGAACCTCTGAAATCTGTCCCCTTTTTTATCTCATCAACTATTGAGATTTTAAAAAAAATTCATTATTTTAACTTCAGAGCATCTTGCTTCATCTTGTTTTGACTCAGTTTAGCCCAGAAGTCAAAATAAAATGGGATGATGAAGTCTGAATGTCGTTTCCCTCTCTCTCCTCCCTCTTTCAAAAGAAAAAGCTGGAAGAAAACAGTTTGTCTTCATCCATGGAGAAAGGTGGATTTTTCTTCCCATGTTTCAAAAGGATTTTAGATCAGGACATAGAGAAAGGCTTTTCCCTGCCTTGGGGGATGCACAGAGCATGGGGAGGGAAAAGAGGTGACATGAAGAAGACACAAAATGATGAATGAGCAGGCTGGGAATCCCGTCCTCCACTGTTTTCATCATGTCCAGAAAAAAACTCAAACCCATCCAACTCAGTTCAAAGGCAAGCAGAGCACCTCATCAATTTAAACTGTGTGATTACAATGCCTAATTAAGCTGTGGAACTCATCACCAAGAGCGATTGTGCAAGCTCAGAGGTTAGAGAGATTGCAAAAAATATTTTTTTAAATAAAAGAAAGAGAAAGAAAATGGCATTTATCTCTGTTTTGGAGCATCTACAGCTCTGCTAGATTGGTCTGAAAAGGGATATCAATTCTCATGCTGCAGAGCACAAACAAGCTACCAACAGCCCATTAGGATGAAACTTCTCCTGTGGGAAAATTGCATAATTTATCAAGTGGAGCATTTCTTCCATTTTTCTTTGAAGCAGCTGGGAATGATTAATGTCAAAAGCAGGGTCAGGAGTAAGGCTGGCCACTGGTTCTGGCACACTCGGGCCCTTCCCATGTCACTGAGGAATTAAAGCTCAGAAAACTCCAGCAGGCCAGGACAAGAGTTAAATCATTGCATAAATTAAGCCTTTCCCATCTGAGTGCAGAAATTTGCCTTTTCCAAAGACTTATCCTTGGGAAAAGTAGATTGGAGGTAGCTTTAGAAAGCGTTTCAGAGCCAGAAGACAAATCCACGTGTGTCCAGATCCCCAGAGTGGATGCTGAGGTTGCCTTGGCAACACAGGGATGTGGATGTGGTGATTGCAGCTCCAGAGGGTTTTAACCCACGGGATCAATCTCCCAGCAGGAGAGACAGGCTGCTCTTGGCCAGAAATGTGAGGCACTGCCATGGTCTTTGTGCTTTCCAGCCCTATGAATTGGATAAAAAAACCTGTGACATCCACCAGCAAAGGTGTCTGGTTATCAAAGGAAGCAGTCAGGAACCTTCCTGGAAAACCATTTGAGTCTCTTGTCTGGCACATCAATTGTAGGGCAATTTGGGACCAGGACTGTCCTTCCATCCCATAAATAAGCACAGATCTGTCTGGGTCCTCCACTAGTACTTTTGAGTTTCTACAATAATACAAAGAACAAAACCAGACTAAAGACATTGACAGGTCTTTTATTTTTTTCCTCCATTTCTTGGAAAAAAGTGTTTTGCTTCTCACTGAAAGGTTTTTAGCTGGGCAAAAGATTCCCTGAGGTACCACAGCCCCAGAAAATCATCGTGCACCCTGAGGGGACCTGGCATAGGATGGAAAAAGCCATAAGCCCTTGCTCTTGAATGGTGCAGAAGGCTCAGAAAGGAACAACTTTGAGTGATATTTCCAAAATGGTTTAATTTAACTCCCAGGCACAAAAGGTGCAGCACTGAGCAGACAGACACATGTGGGTGCTGTTCTCACCTGAACTGGGATTTGCTGAACTCAGTGTCTTGGATATCAAGGAGGACACAATTATCATAAAATCCTGGAATGGTTTTGGGTTGGAAGGGACCTTGTTCTATCTTGTTCCAACCTCCTGCCAGGATCAGGTGGCTCCAAGCCCCGTCCAACCTGGCCTTGGACACTTCCAGAGATCCAAGGGCAGCCACAGCTTCTCTGGAAACCTGTGCCAGGGCCTCCCCACCCTCACAGGGAACCCTATCCACAGGCTTTTGGGGTGATGATAACATTCCTGGAGGAATTCCTGGAGGACAACTCTTCCACTGGCAATAAATTTGATGTTCCAGCTGTCATGTCTGGCCCTGGAGCTCTAACCTGCTGATTGCTGCAGGGGATGGACCACTGTGCTTATCCTCTTTTTTTCTCTATTTATCTAATCATCCCCTCCTTCCCTCTTGGGGACAGGGCCCTGTGCTCAATGGACCTTGGAACAACATCATTTTGACATCCTTCTGGATGGACTCTCTGTTTGCTGCTGGCCAAGAGTTTCTGAGGTGTAGGAAATGCTTTTTTCACACCAGCTCAGGGTGCTGCTTGCTTTTTGTCCTGGTTGTCCCCCAGGCACTGAATGATTCCTTCCCTTTCCTTTGTGAAATTTTGATGAGAATCCAATTTCAGCAGAAATCTGCTGAAACCCCTGTCCTCTTCTGGTCCCTTTCAGCTTCCCAGAGATGGCAGCACTCCTTGAGTGAGAAGGTGAAGCCACATGAAATCCTGTGGGCCCTGCGTGGAATTCTGGATTCCTCAACAAGGAGAGAATCCCTCTGAGATGCCAGCGCCCCCGTGCTCAGGAATATCAACTGCAGCTGACTGCACTAATAACATTAGCATGGGCACTTACTCCAGCTAAATAGGACACTTAATTCCCATTAATGCTGGACTAATTAGAGCACGGTGAACAACCAAAGAGAAAACACCATCTTTGTGTCTGTGCAAAACTATTTGCAATCTCCCCCACAAAATATAGGCCACCCTTCCTTTCCTTGAGCTCAAAGGGGAGTCTCTGTTCCTTGATGAGAACAACCATCAGCAATTCTCAAGATTTCACCTTTCATCTCTCGTTCTGGGGTACATGAATATCTACAAAGAAAAATCTGTAGATATTCATGAGTGCAGGCAGAGACAGCCACATTAGTCAAAAAAAGCCTGCACTGCTAAATGCAGTGTGAGCACTGAGAGTGACCTAAATATGATTAAATTATCCTGCCTAATTTCAAGCAAGAAAAAGCTACCTAGAATTACTTTAATTAGCAGAAAGGGATGCTGTCAGCCACTTTCTGGAAGCAAATTTAATGTTCTGTGTTACTTGTTGTACCCATGGCATCCTGTGGTAGGAAAACAAAATGCTTGTCTACTCCTCCTCGCTAAAATCACCATTATTTATTCCTATCCAGGTCTCCTTAGGAAATGCAGTTTCTGCTCCGTGGTGTTCTCCATCTGTTTGCCCCCCAAGGTGTTTCAAAGCCATTTGGCAGTTCCCAGAAACTGGAGGAGAGCTGCCACTGGCTGAATCCCACGTTCTCTTCCAGAAAAGTCTGGATCCTTCTGACTGCTCAGCACCGGGGTGGGTCACACCTCAGCATCCCAAGCTGGAGGGCAGGAATCTTGCCCAGTGACTTGAAAGCATCACTGAGGTCACCTGGGGTGAGGTAGGGGCAGAATTTGGGTCTCCAGATAAACATCTGTGCCTTGCACATGTTCCAATTGTGATGGGAGAATTCAGGGAAGAAAAATGCAACTGAAGGTGTTAAATATGCAGACAACTCTGGTTTGGGAGGATCCTAAACAAATGGTTAGAGGGTGGGAGAGTATCATAGAAACATCAAATTGTTGGGGTTGAAGAGACTTTAAATATCTCATTCCATCCCCTGCCATGGGCAGGGACACCTTCCACTATCCCAGGCTGCTCCAAGCTCCATCCAACCTGGCCTTGGACACTTCCAGGGATCCAGGGGCAGCCACAGCTTCTCTGGGCACCCTGTGCCAGAGCCTGCCCACCCTCACAGGGAACAATTTCTTCCCAATATCCCACCTAACCCTGCCCTCTGGCAGCTTAAGGCCATTCCCCATTGTCCTGTCACCATCATTTGTCCAAAGTCCCCCTCCAAACTGCTTGTAAGCCCCCTTTAGGCACTGGAAGGTGCTGGAAGGTCTCCCCAGAGCTCCCTCCTCTTCTCCAGGCTGAACAGCCCCAACTATCTCAGCCTGTATTTTGGAAAGCATCACAACAACATTCCTGTATTTTTCCTACTGTCCCATGGCAGAGAATGGGCAAGATGACATTTCAGTCCAGGACTAATTATTATTATTTCAATGTCCTTATTTGCAAACAGCTACTTTTTCATGCATCAATCACACTGCACTGGGCTAGAGCTGGACCTCAGTGGGATGCCAACCATTTTAGCAAGACGGATTTCTGGGATCAAACCCAGCATCTCTTCCTCAGAGAAATCCTTCCAGGAGCTGCCAGGTGTTCCAGCAGCTCCCAGGCCATGGTCTGCAGCCACAATGGCCATGAAGCTCTGTGGGCAAACAGGGGGAACCTTAATAACCACCCATGAGGTTCATTCTGAGTTCCAGGGTGTGACAGCTCAATTAGGAGCATTTTGTTGATTGAGTTTTGAGAGGAGAAGGGATGACGTGTTCTGCTCTCCCCTCTGGCTAAGGAAGGGATCAGAGAAATTCCTGAAGTGCGTTCTGGGGGGAGAAGAGATGTCACACACATCAACAGCAAACTGGAAAAGGCTGGAAAAACAATCCAGCTTCAAAGGGAATTGTAGCCTTCAGCACTGCAGAGATTCGGAGCATCCTTCCTACCCCGGGTCTGCTTCCTGAAGAAAAGGGACTTGGAGCGTGTGAGGCAGCAGAGAGGCTGAGGAAACATCCAAGTGATGGAGCCAGAGCCTCCCTCTGCGTCACAGGAGTGGCGTGGGGGCCGGGAGAGCAAGAGAAACCCCGAGCACAGCCCAGGAGCGGCGGGGGAAGGAGGAGAACTGAGCCTCGTTAATCATTCCCGACTGGAATTCCCGACTGGACAGGCTGAGGGCAGGCACCCCGCCAAGGCACCGCTGGCTTTCCCAACCTGATCCTCTTCTCTGCGTTCTTCACTCCCTGGCAGCTCCCTCCTTCCTCGGGATCAGCCTCGATAATGCCCAAATGAACAGGGGCAGGTTTGGACCCTTGGAAAAATCCAAGCTGGAGCTTTCCAGGTCAGGAATGGAGCTAATGTGTCCCACAGGATTCCTGAAGATGCTCACTGGCAGCCAAACGTGTCCAGAGCTGATCTAGGGGTGAACAATCCATGAAGTTCTGGGGGTTCCTGGTGATGGTGAGGAGAAGGAGAGAGGCCAGAAGGTCACCAAGTAGATTGGGAGCCTGGAGACCCTCTGCTCTGGAGCCAGGCTGGGAATGTCCAGCCTGGAGAAAGGAAGGCTCCAGGGAGAGCTCAGAGCCCCTTCCAGGGCCTGAAGGGGATCCAAGAGAGCTGGAGAGGGACTTGGGACAAGGGATGGAGGGACAGGACAGAGGGAATGGCTTCCCACTGCCAGAGGGCAGGGATGGATGGGATATTGGGAAGGAATTGTTCCCTGTGAGGGTGGGCAGGCCCTGGCACAGGGTGCCCAGAGAAGCTGTGGCTGCCCCTGGATCCCTGGAAGTGTCCAAGGCCAGGCTGGACAGGGCTTGGAGCAACCTGGGCTAGTGGAAGGTGTCCCTGCCCATGGCTGGGGATGGAATGAGATGATCTTTAGGGTCCCTTCCAACCTAAACCATTCCATGATTCGTTCTATAATGCTGTGATTCATTAGCTCATCATGCCAAGCACAGGGGAAGAAGAGAGAACCCCATGTCTCAATCCAGCCATAAATAAATGAAATACCAAGTTTGCAAGCCCTGACTGGAAGGGTGAGGGACTCCCATCTCTGTGAGCACACCAAACCTCTGCTTTCCTATTATACTTTAAGGACTGGAGTACAACTAAATAGGAAAGAATCAACTTATATGGCTCAGGGCACTGCTGCAATGAGGGGTGACTTCAAACATTTTATGTCCCCATCACCCGTTGAACCCCAGGGCTGGCTCAGTTCTTCTCCCATTCCCCAAATTTATCTGTTGGCTTAGGAAGTGGGAGAGGATCTGTGAAATGCAAGCAGGACCAGAGCCCAACAGAGCCTTCCCAAATCTGATAAGAGCTCCTTACAGCAAAATAAGAGCAATAATTTTTAAAAACCCCCATACTTGCAAATCAAAGCCTTTCCCTCACCAAGACTGACAAATGTTTTCCCTCTCACACCTGGACCCCCAAAGATCCCCTTCACAGGAGCATCCAGCAGAGCTGGAGAACCAACAGTCTGGAATATTTCACCCCTTTTGAAACCCAGTTTGCCATAACTCAGTGGCACAATGGCTCTCCCGGGAGCATTTTGGGGAATGACCCAGAATCACAGAATTTTTAAGCGGCAAAAGAGCTCCAAGATCACCGAGTCCCCCTCAGCAGATCCAGTTTGCCACCAGTCCCCCTCACCCTTTGCTTTGTCTGTGATGCCTCCGGCTCACTCTAGAATTAGGAAACCTTCCAGATGGAAATGTAAGGAATGTAAATTGATGTCTTCTCTCCGACATGAATTATCTGACTCCTGCAGCCGTCTCTGCGAGATTATTTGAGCTGAACTTGACTGTTGCAGTAATTAATTTCCAATCAAGCAAATTTGCGTAAATCTTCCCTTTAGAAATCTGCCTTAAATCAGGGGTTTAGGCACCACATTCCAGCTTGGATTCATTAAAAATAGATTGCTATTGAAAGCTGCCAGCACTGTAAATACAGGCACCACGCCACCCTGCAGGACGGCTTGGATACACGCTTTCCACATAATGAAAACCTGCCCTAAAAACCATCCCCACAGCAAATGTCCCCTGGAACTGGGGGTGCTGGGCTCTTATCAGCAGCCCTGACAGCCTTCTCTTGTTGACAGATCTGGCCTTGCAGGGATGGCTTTGAAGCAATCAGGATAAGGGTGACAAAGGCTCCAGAAGAAGGAGAGAAGGTCTTGGCAACTTGAGAAATCTTCCTGGAGATGTTTTGTGTGCAGCCCACAAGTCAGAGAGCAGTTTCTGCTGCTGTCAGAGAGGAGGAATCATGGAATGGTTTGGGTTGGAAGACATATTAAAAGTCATGGAATCCAACATCCCTCCCATGGGCAGGGACACCTTCCACTGTCCCAGGTTGCTCCAAGCCCTCTCCAACCTGGCCTGGAACACTTCCAGGGATCCAGGGGCAGCCAACAACTCCTTGTCCTGTCCCAACAGGCACTACTAAAATCTCTGTCTTCATCTTTCTTATAAAACACCTCAAAGGAAGGAAGGGAAGTCCTTCTCTGTAGGACATGAACATCATGAAGGCCAGTCAAACACACTGTCAGTGATGACAGACACTGGGAGAGGAGACACGAGGAAGGGTGAAACGACAGCTCTCCATCTCCAAACCTGTCTGACATCCCTCTCTGTAGGACATGACCATCATGAAGGCAAATCACACACACTGTCAGTGATGACAGACACTGGGAGAGGAGACACGAGGAAAAGTGAAACTACAGCTCCAAACCTGTGTGAAATCCCTCTCCTCTGCAAATCTGGGATTTGCCAAGGGTATGGAGTCGTGGCTGCCCAGTGTTGGGAGGAAAGGGGTGGAAACAGCACTCCTGGGGCCTGTGCTGAGCTGGCAGCAGCCTCCACCTCAGCAGGATGCAGATGGGAGATGTCCTTGAGAAGGGATCATAGAATCATGGAACAGCTTAGGTTGGAAAAGATCTTTAAGGTCATCGAGTCCGATGAAGGAGTGGAAATTTTTTCTTTGCTCCCTGTTCCTTGCCCTTCCTGTCCCAAATGCTCAGCTCTACCTCAGTGCCCATCTCCACAGAGGGAAGGGTACCACAGACCAGCTCTGGTGCGCACTCACATCACAGAAAACCATCCTGGAACGTGGAGAATCCATCCCAGCCATCCCTGGAGACAGAGGTTTGACTCACTGAAAGACCAACCCCATGATGTGCCAAGCAAGGCCAGTACTGAAACCTTCATAGGACCAGGGTGTGTTAGGGAGAAATTCAGCAAAATGCCCTAAAAAGAAAAGTTCATTCTCTTATCGTTGTCCAAGCCTTCACCCAAGTTTTAGAGACAAGGTCCAAGTGCTCCAGCCACCACCAAGGTTTGTCTTGCCCACCTGTGGTTTGTGTCCAAGCAGCTCTGAAGCCCTGAAGAAAGGTTGATGTCTCTGATGTGTGGTGGTGCTCCGTCAAAAGGAGATTTTTGTGTGGGAAAAGAGCAGGATGATGTGGAGCTGGGCACAGGAATATCAAGTAATCCCAATTTCCAGCTTCCTCCGCCGCCAAAACCACAGGGAGGAATGAAAACTTGACAGCACAAGCCTGCCCAGTGGTTGAAGCACACCATGTATTCCAGGCCTGTGAATGAATGAGAAACCTCCTGGAGGAACTGGTGCCTCACATGCTGTTCTGAGACCTACCACTGGTGTTTTGTCCAGGCAAGGGATCTGTCATCTTTCCTCCACACCGGGATCCAGGAGAGGAGACATTTTCTCTTTTTTTTTTCTCTCTCTCTCTTTTTTTTTTTTCTTTTTTTTTTTTTTTCCCTAGATATTTGTGCACAAATCTTCTATTACTTTAAAAAAAAACCCATTNTGTGCACAAATCTTCTATTACTTTAAAAAAAAACCCATTCAGTTTCTTCTGTTTTGTTGGTTAGTTTTTTTTTAAAGAAGGAAAAATGAAATCAAATATACTTCCACACCTTGCTCACCACAGCCTTGCACACTTCTCAGACCCTCAGGAGACAAAAATCCAACACCTGCTAATCCTTTCTCCTCTTGTGAGCTGCTGATATCAGCTACGGGGCAAGACACTGAATATATTCCAGGTGGGCCTTGGGGTTGGTACTTCTTCAGTGCTCCAAATTAAAATCTTATTGAGCGTTTGTATTTCTCTTTCCTCAGTGAATATGTAAAATCCATAATCCACACTTCAGGAACCCTTTGGCTGATCAATATCTTGGATAAAGACCAAGTACCAAGATCAGTATCTTGGATAAAGATCTTTCAGGGCATTTATGGTCCCCCTCTTTTTCCAGGATAGAGGATCTGACAGATGCTGGAGTCACCCACAGCATAGAGGGTGACAGGATCAGACTTCAGTCCAGCTCTCCTGTGACTCCATGATAAAAATCTGCTCTGAGAAGTTTGGGAGAACCTCAGAGGGGCAGCTGCAAGGTCACCTCAGCCTGTTCCAACCCCATGTACGTGGTAGGAGATGTCAAACCCAGTGAGGAACAGCATCTCTGGATTTGGGATGAGTCCCTCACCCAAAAAAAGACAACACAGAGAGGTGTTCCCTGGCCAAGGAGAAACAGGACAGCAGTGGCAGAGTCCAGCCCTGCTGACTCTTTGCTCAGCAAAGTCTGCTGAGCTCTTCCTCTGCTCCATTGCAATTGAATCATGGAGCATCTCCCCTGGGAAGAAGCCTGGGCAAGCATGGACTGATGGCTCACCAGGCAAGGATCAAGTTATGGGGGTGTGAAGTTGTGTTCTGTCCTGCCACAGAGAGTATAATTTATGCTCTCCAGTCACCACAGCTGCTGGGAGAGGGGAATGGAGGAGAAATCGGGGAGAAAACATCAGGGAAGGGAAGAGGGTCCTGGATTGGTTTGTTTTTCCAAAGCTCCCCACCACATTCAGCACTTCCCCTGAAGCTGCATTGCTCCTAAGAGCTATTTAAAACCCTGTGCTGGAGAACTGGGAACTTCTCCTCTGCCATGCGCTGCTCTAAAGCCACTGTCACTACTCAATAAATAACAGGGATGTACACTGAAGGCATTCCTGCCATTCAGCACGACCAAACCCACATCCCTATGAAGGGCACTGATAGCACATCTACCATCCAATTGCTGTTTTGAGATTCTTTAAAAAACTCTGACTATAAGGTTTCTTATTTTTCTGGCTTCTGCCTGCCTGGCTGTGTTAAGAGACCACTGCAAAATTACTTTCATCAGCTACTGTTCAGTTGGTCTCAGGATCTATTTTCCAGGCTCTAAAGCAAAATTACAGTCATTCAATATTAAAGTATTTGCAGAGTGGCATTAAGCAAGGGTGCTGCTGTATTATTTACCATGGCAACTCAGGTTGCTAATTTCTCTTTTTCCTGAATGTGGAAGAGCCAAGAGAGTCAGAAATGCTCTGTCCCTGATGTGACAAAATGCATTTGTGTTGCACAAGGCATTTCCTTCACCAGAGAAGCCTCCCTGTCACACCAGGACAGGCAGAGCTGGGGAGGGAAAGGTGTTTTCCTGCTGACTGGATGGCATGGGATTGCCTGGAGGAATCAGGATGTAGCATCCATTATCCTCTCTCTAGGAGAGGCAGGAGGATCTGGGTATCTTCTGCTGACCAGCACGGGTCCTTTCTCCAGGGACTCTCTCCCTGGCTTTTGCTTCAAAATGGGTCATTTTGAGTATTTCACAGGGCGGGTTTTCATCCTCATGGTTTTTCCATTAATGCTCCTCAGCTCAGGTATGGCCTGAAACAACTCTGAGAAAGGGTCGTGCTTTCATTTGATTTAGCTGTAACACCTTTCTGCTGCATCCAGGGATTTGCTGCTTTCCACAGCTGCTGGCACCACTTGTGGTGCACAGCAGGACACACAGAAATGCTGACAGTCCTGCTGAAGGAACCTGCAACGTCCTCGTTCTGCTGAGGTGACACGAGGTGAACCAATTTATTCAAGTTTGGCAGAGCCTCTGAGTCCCAGCCTGGTGGTAAACTGGTCTGGTAGTGCCTAAATATAAATGACCATTGTTTTGGACCCAACAAACTTCCCATTACTCCTTTTTCCTAAGCAGTCTTGGTATCTCCAGCATCTTCCCATGGTGAGTTTTTCCCTGCTCATTCTGTCTGTGATAAAGACATGTCCCAAGTGTCCTTTGGAGCACATCCTAAGTGTTTCCCCTAATAAACCCCTCTGGAGGATGACCTGCAGTGCACTGCATCTCATCCCATTCCTTCACAGCCAGATTTCCCTTAGGAACTCACCTGGACAAGGCCCTGGCTCGTGACACGAAGTCAAAGCATGGCCAAGGTGGACTGAGGAGCCTGAGGAATTTCAGGGGTTGCTGCTGCTCCTCCAGAGTCAGTTCAGTTTCTCCACCCAAGGAAGGAGGCCAGGATGGGCTGTTCTGTGGGAAAGAAACACATTTTGCAGCAATGGCATGATAATGTCTGATTATTAGCAGAGACCTCGCTCACTCTGAATTTCTGCTGTGGTTTGTGTGGTGTTCCTCTTCCCATGGCCACTGGTGTCTGAGGATTGGGCTGACAAGCTATTCTTAGCCTGCTTCAACATTCCCCTTGGATTTCCAAGGCATAGGGAGACATGTCCACAGTCCTACAGTTCAAACTGTGCACATTTCTCATCCCCTCCCTTGCTGGTCCAGCCCAGCACCTCGTGGTCCAACCACCACAACCATCTTGCAGCCTCCTGATCAGAAACAAGACAGGCAGGAGTTGTCACATCACATCAGCCTCATCAAATCCTGGATTTTCCCTTTCAGGCAGGGGCAATCACAGATCCCTGACGGAAAGGTAGTCCCACTCCTACAATCTGTCACTTTGACACCTCAACAGCCTCTCTCAAATCCTTCTCCTCTCACCCCTGCTCTCATCCCCTCCAGATCTTGACTCAACTCTTCTCTCTCATTCCTTGACATTTAATAATTAAACTTCCTTCTACTCTGCCTTTCACCAAGCCTCAAGAGCTCATCCTCTCTCTCTCTCCCCTGCCATCTCCACCACATTTATCCCTCTTGGGCACCCCTGGCACATCACCCCTGACATCTCCCACCACACTCCTGAGCCTTTGGCTGCTCTGCCATCCTCAAGTACCACAATCATCTGCTCAATGGGCCCTGACTCACACCCCATATCCAATTCAGGAAGAATTTCTTCATGGAAAGGGTTGTCAGGCATTGGAATGGAAAGTTCCCATGCCCAGAGAGGTGGTGGAGTCCCCGTCCTTGGGGGTGTCCAAGGAATGCCTGGATGTGGCACTCAGTGCTCTGGGCTGGTGACAAGGTGGGGATCAGGCACAGGCTGGACTCAATGACCTCGGAGGGATTTTCCAACCTTAATGATAATGGGATTCTGGGATTCCATCATCTCTCTGCTCCTGCCATCAATCCCCCCATGTGGCCTTAATCCTGCCAATCCAGCCTCCATCTTCCCACTCTTCCACCTTCCTCAGCAGACCACTGCACTTCCAAAACCTCTTTATCACAAGTCACACCCTTCTCCACCCACCTTTGCCCCACTCCTCCTCTCCTGCCTCATCCCTACCGTGCACCCACCTCGTGCGTGCCATTCCCAGTCCCAGCTGGAGCCTTCCTGCTGACAAGCCACACAAAGCCCTTTCACATCACTCCCTGTGGTGGTGGTGGTGGTGGCCAGCAGCGACTTGCTTGGGAGACAAGGCAACAAAATCCTTCTTTTTGGGCTCTCCATCCCCGTGGCCCTGAGAGCACGGCCAAGGCAGTGCTGTGAATGGAGCTGCCCTCGGCGGGCTCAGGCAGCACCCCCAGCCCCAGCCCACAATGTGTAATGCAGGATGAATGCCCCAGGCCCTGCAGAATGAAAGGCTCCCTGCCAGCCCCCACACAGCCCAGCCCTGCACAATAAAGACATAATTATGGCTTCAGCGGCTTGGCTTTGCTTTGAGGTCTGCACCAGTGCTGAAATGTTGTTCCATGCTGACCTCGGGGAAGCAGATGATCTCATGAGCTCAGACTGCCCGGGCCATGCTTACCAGGCAGCTGATGGAAACAGGAGAGCTCCTAGTTCCAATCCTCATCCATTGACTGCAGGAAGACAACCTCTGATGTGCTATGAGGGTGGGGAGACCCTCCGGTTGCCCAGAGAAGCTGCCCCTGGATCCCTGGAAATGTTCCAGGCCCAGTTGGACGAGGCTTAGAACAACCTGGGATAGTGGAACATCTTTAAGGTCCCTTCCAACCCAAACCATTCCATGATTCTTTGTCTTGACCTCTGCAGCATCCCTCTTATTCCTAGGTTTATGTACTAAGGTGCAGACTTCTGGCTGTAATTTTGGTTTTTCCCTAAGCTGGGAAGCCGTGGAAGTGGATTTCCCCTCTGCACCGGGATAAAACCAGGGCATGGCTGCAGCTCCCCAGCAGATATCATATTGCATCCCATAAGCCCCCTGAGCACCTCAGCACCGTGTTCCTTCAGAGGATGTCTCCAGTAAGGAACAGGTCCCTGCTCAGCACCCAGCTCTTGTCTCCAGCTGCCCACTCACCCCTCAGATCAGCAGCTTGTTCACCACCTCACAGCTATGGTGTTAAACAGCCACCTTCCAAACCTCACCCAGGATTTATTCCTCCACAGTTCACACCACAAGTGTTGGTACAGACAGTCTGTTATCTTCCATAACTCTCCTCCTTCCCTGTTATTCACACCAAACACGCCTTCTCAGTTCAACCAGGCTCTATAAAAACAGCACATGAGGCAGGGCCAAGCGTTGAGCTGCAAATTAAACAGGGCCAAGGCCTCCCCTCTGGCCCTGGGGACACATGGAACAGCAAGGCCTGTGATCACAGTCTGCCCCTTACTGCAAAAGAGGAGATTTTTCTCCATATTCCCCACAGGTGAGAGCCCCTGACTCTTGCTGGCCCCTGCAAAGTTTCCAGGCTTTGTTAGGGAGAACAGCATGTGGCACAGACCAGGCCAAAATGTATTGAGGAGATGAAACCATTGTGATGATCATCTGACAGTTTTTTAACCCATTTTCCATCCTGATTTTTATGGCATTATAAAATGGCCAACAGCTCTTGATTTAGTTTGGGTGGGGGGCTTCTGTTTGTTTTTGTTTGCTTGCTTTTTGTTTAGTTGGTTTCTGGAGGTTTTGTTTGTTTGTTTTGTTATGTTGTTTTGTTTTGGTTGGTTGGGTTGTTTTTTTTTTTCTGGTGGGGATTGAGGTTTGGGGTTTTTTGTAGAGTAGGTGTCCTCTAATATCATCCCATTACTTCCTCTCTGTCCCTCCTCTTACAATTTCAGTTCATCTCCCTTGACCTTGGAGAGGAGGAAGAAAAACAGAAGAACCCAAAGATGTCAGGATGAAATTCCTCCAGGACCTTGCCAATCACCTGGCTTGGCCAGACCGGCCACCTTTACCACTTACTTGATGCTCATTACATATGATGCATTCCAGCTCTCTGCAGATCATTCAGTGAATCCTAATCTTTTTTTCCTCGTTTGATTCTGGAAGTATTTCATGGAGACAGGGGTTTGAGTCCAGCTTCCTCTGCTGTGGAAGGATCCTGAAAAGCAGGATGGTGAATGTGCTGCATGACAACAGTCAGAGTTTACTAATCCAGTCCAGGCAACCCCAGTCTGTTTCTAGGCTCTGCATTCATTTCCAACTCTGCCCTGAAAGGCATGTTTTGTTGTAAAGCTGCCTTTTTTTTTTTTTTTTTCTTTATATGACATTCAGGGGTTTTAAGAGACTACAATTAAACCCAGCTTTTACCAACAACAAACTATTTCCAACAGCACGTTCAGATACTCCAGCAAACATTCCCCAGCTCTAGTCCTCCTCCCTGGCTGCTTAAATTGACTCTGAAAACAATGCATTTGTCATGGTAAACCATTCACAAGCTCTTCCCTTTCCATGGATTTCGGTACCCAAAGAACTCCCCCACAATAACAGCATCAAACCCCCAAACACAAAGTGGCCTGAACACAAAATTTTAAGCCCACCAGCCCAACGAGCACATTTCCTGACAAGAAAACACTTTTTCTTTTCCACAAACCCCACATCCAAACTCCCCAGGTTGGTGAGGAGGAAACCATGGTAACTGGACGGTTTAATTGGATGTGTGTTGGCTGGAGAGAATGGGAAAGATTGCAAAATTGGTGCTCGGGAGTCTACATAAACATGGCATGGTTTGGAGAGCCCACGGATTCTGCTGAAGGGGAATGTGATGCAGCACATCTGGCACGGGGGTGTCTCCTTTATGTAACACGGAACCAGAGGGGGCCCCAGAGCTCTGTGGGGCTCCTGGGAAACACAAGTCAGCCACTGCTCCCTGCTCCATCAGCGATCTGGACCTGGGACCAGAGTGGGAAACAAAAATTAGTGATTTCTCCCAGGTATTCTGAGCCCTGCCTGATTCCCAGCAAGGAGGAGCAGAGCACAGGGAAGCCCCAGCGCCTCAGACACAGCTCTGTGGGATCTCAGAGTGGCCAACAGGCAGCAATCCCTCCATGATGTGTTTTGTTTGCTCAAACATGGAAAAATGCAGAATAATTCTGTTTAAAAGGGCTGTCTGCTCTGAAAATGGGAGATTTTTAACGTGTCCTGTGAAGTAGCACATGCATGAAAGCACGTCCTGAGATGGTTTAGGACACAAGTGGAAATCCCTTTGAGTAAATTCAGTGAATGAGGTTTCCCCTGAGCATTGAGGGGGTTACTAGAGATCGGGGACTGATCTTTCCTCTCTGTAGACTTAAGGGCTTAATGTGGCAGAGTGGAAAACATCTCCAGTTCTTTTGAATTTTTTTGTCCATTTGACCACCAGACAGCCTGGGATAGTGGAAGGTGTCCCTGTCCATGGCAGGAGGTTGGAATGAGATGGGCTTTAAGGTTTCTTCCAACCAGAACCATCCTGTGATTCTGTGACCTCAGATTTCCCACCTCTACAGGATGAAGTGACAAGCTTGGGGCTGACTTAGTGCTCTGCCCTTCCTTCTTCTAAATTTCATCTTTTTCCTCTCTTTCCTTCTCCTCAAAATACAGGTTCAGCCACTCTTTCTCAAACCTTCTCACGGAGCAATTTTTTATTGCCCACTTGGCTGAAATTCAGCATTTACCCATCACTCAACTCCTTCTGCTACAGTTTTTCAGCTTTTTGGATGCTGTGTCCCTTCTTACCATGGCTGGCAACAAACCCACAAAGAGGGATGAGAGTGCTTGCACAGGACAAGAGGAGACGGCCTCAGGCTGTGCCAGGAGAAGCTCAGGTTGGACATCACGAGGGATTTCTTCATGGAAAGAAACTGGAGCTGCCCAAGGAGGTGGTGGCATCCCCACCCCTGGAGGTGTCCAGGGAATGTCTGCATGTGGCACTCAGTGCTCTGGGCTGGTTGACGAGGTTGGCAAAGGTCAAAGGTTGGATTTGATGAGCTTTGAGGTCTTTTCCAACCTCAACCACACGATGATTCTGTAGAATCGTTTCGGTCGGAAAAGACCTCCAAACTCATAAAGCCCAGCCCTCAAAAAAGGTGGGAAGAAAAGGGATCTGGCCACGCCAAGAAGATCAACCACAGCACACCCCTGGCCTTGACACGAGAACCGAGCCCACCTTTGTTCCAGGATACCCCAGAGGTGCTCAGCCGCCCTCCATCCCTCCCGTGCCTCTCCCGCGGCGCTCGGGGAGCCGGCGGGAAGGAGCCGGAGTGCTCGGAGCCAAGCCCTGCGTGTTTGGGGAGTGAGCAAACCCCGCTAAGTGGGATCTGGCTGTGCTGTTTGTGTTGCTAAAGAGCAGCACATGGGGCACGGATCCGCTCGGCTCCGCCGGTGGGTGAGGAAAGGCTGGAGCCCAGCTGCGTTTCGAAACACGAGACGTAAACAATGATTTGCCAACGAGAGTAAAAGTAAGAGGCTCTCAGCAGAGGCTGTAAACAGCCTTGCACATTGTATCTGGAACCAGAGGGCCATTAGCCCTGTTATTGATACCCCAATAATCAGAACCAGGGGGGAATCACTGCCAAATTGCTCCGCTCCACGGCTGTCCCTGCAAATCCTCGTCTGGTAAAGGCCGCTCTTCCCTTCCGTGCCTTCGGCAGAAATTGTCTTTTTCTGTTCTCTCTGGTGCCTGGGTTGGCTTCTCCAGAGTAGTTAAAAACTCATTGCAAGCTCTTATTAGATGTAGAGTGAATCTGAACCGAGAGAAAGCACCTGATACCCATCAGGGAGGTTGTGTCCCATGTCGGAGCGGGATGAGCCCTCCCACAGTGGATTTGGAGACAAATGCACGCCTTGCAAGCACTTCCAGGTGCCTCCTGACTGAAATCCCAGAACTGCATGCAGCCTTATTTATCCTTGACCTTGGCCATACAGGACAGATGGGCTTCCCAAGGCTCCTCAGTCTGTCCAGGAGGGTGACAGGGCACGAGGGGATTCCACAACCAGGATTCTCCTGTGCATGCCACAGCTGAGGATGACCCTGGACTAGAGAGAGTTGCTGACCAGCTCTGAGTCATGTTAACACCCCTTTTGTTGGCTTATTCCATCCTTAAACCCCAGATCTTCCCAGCCAAGTGTGGAAACATCCTCCCTGCCCCTCACCTCTCCCTGCCGGTCTTTCCGCTTCATTCCCTGATTTCCTCTTGGCCCTGTGCTCCAGGAGGTGCTGACAGCCGTGGAATGGGAGCAGAGAGGCAAGGGCTGCTGACAGGGAGATGTTCAGATGATGGGAGGCCACCAGCATGGATGCTGCTGTCCATGTCCTGCTCCTGCTGCAGGTTCTCCATCAGAGCTGGTGCATTTCCAAACCTGGCAGGGAGCACGGGGAAGCGGAGGGATGCAGATGCAGGCAAAGGAGCAAAGACCAAATTTTAATTAAGGCCAAAGAGTACAGAAAGGCACAGATCAGCAAATCCCAGAGCTCTGAGCAGTGGGGAAAGCTCACACAGATTTACTTGGGACCACGTGCAGCCCTTTTACAAAATAGTTTGCTTTTAATCCTTTACAGCGGGGCTTCAATTAAAGAAGAAAGAAAAGTAAACAACAAACCAGAAATGGCTGGGGATTATTATCTAAGAAGAGGGAGACCTGGACAAATGTTTCCCTTCACCATGAGATGAGATGTTTTGTTTTCTCTGGCTTTGAGGGCAAAACAGATCAAAGAGGAGCCACCTATTTCCCCTGAGAATAAGGCCCACACACACCCCTTGCTGAAATCCCAAGGGTTTGGTTGTCTCAGTCCCCTTGGGGCTCCTTTAAAGTCCTGTTTAGCAACACAACGTGAATGTTGCATCAACAATGAAAAGTATAGACCCTGCATTTCCTTGGCGTTTGTAATTCCCAGTTAATACAACACAACTCACAGCTCCAGGGCTGGATCTGCACAGGGTGAAAAAAATGGCTTTGAGGGCCATTTCTGTGATGAATCGGGAGGAACCTTTTTAAAAAAAAAAAAATACGATGTATCCAAAAATTTTGTTGTCAGACTCCATCTCTTGAAGCGAGGTTGATTTACCTGAGGTCACCAGCCTGACCCCAGCTTCCTACCTGAGCTGCCCTGACAGCTTTTTTGGTCACAGCATCAAACTGGGAACCAGGACTCAACAGGCCAGTCCCCAAATCCTTCCAGTCCCTGCTTCCCAGGCAGCATTCCCCACCATCCAACCATGGCTTACCTGACATTCTTCTGGATTCATGGTGTGGAAATAAACACATTTAGGCTGTGAGTTTGTGTTTCAGTGGCTTTTCTGAGATCCCTGAGGCCAATCTTCTGCACAGCATCATGGTGTGCTCTGTAGAACACCAAAATTGAAGAAATTTGTCCTGTTCTCTTTGTAAAACCTTCTCAGGAACCTTCTCAGGCTGCCACTGGAACTTCTCATGAATAGCTGGACCACTCTACAGATGTTATGGAAGTCACAGGATCATGGAATGGTTTGGGTTGGAATGAGCTTAAAGAGGGCTCCACAACCTCTCTGAGCAACTGAATGTTGCCAAAATCCAAAATGTCTCATGATTATCATACGGATTTTTTCTGATTCTTTCCTTCTAGACTAAAAGCAAAGAAAGGAGAACAAGACAGAGTGGAAAAAAATTGAAGAATTAAAGTTGGTTAAAAACCCACAAGTGATTATTTGCTTATTTTCATACCTGAGCTCAGATGATTCTCTGCACGTCCAGAGAACGTGTTAACAATTCCTTCCCCTGCCACGTGTTTTCTCTTCACTCATCGCTCAGCAGACGCACCCCTGCTCAGAAAAGGGTTTTCAGTCCCCAGAACATGCAGCAGAAAGGGATTTTCCCCAAAGCCACATCTGCATTTCCTGCTGACAGCAGCCTTGCACTGCCAAACCCTGGGATTTTTTATAATTTGTTCAGAGAACGAAAAATAATAAAAAGTGTGATTTTCTTGCAAGTGTTCAGCCTGAATAATTAAAATCTGGGGGTGTGCACAACATGGAGGCCATGGGAGCACTCTGCCCTGGATTTTCTTATTTTAATTTAGAGAGATCCATTGCTTGGGGGTATCTGGGAGTAGCAAAAGTGCTCAGCTTTAGAGGGGGGCACAGACCCCAGGGGCCTCAGGATCTGCATCAGAGATGTCACAGAACTCTCTGTCCTCCACCCCCAGCGTTCAGCAGGTGCCCAGGAGGGTGAGAACACCCTGCAGAGGGTGGCACAAATTCATCAGTGGCCTGTTAATGAAATGACAGCCAGCCAAATTCATTCCCTTATCTCTCAGCACACAAATGAGGCTGGTGAGACAATTCTGCCTGGGAGTGGGCTTCATTAATGCCCAGATCCAGAAGGAAAGTATCCAAGGAAAGAGAAAATCTAAATTCATGGTCGTGTCTCCATCGTTTCCACCTGGGGTGACAAAATAAACTTCAGCCTGTGCCTGAAAGATTTTATAGTACAAAAAAAAAACAGAGATGGAGCAAAGTTATCCTGTCCTGGGGACTGTCAGCAACAGGTTCATGCAAAGAAAATGCCAATTAAAGAAAATTGGGTGCTCTGAAAAATTCAGCAACTCTTTCCTATCTCTCATCTCACCTACAACAAAGGGTTTCTGACCCTATAAATGAGTTCATTCCCCACTGAATACTTTACTTGCACCTGACACATGCACATTTTATATTTTCTTCTCTTTCTTGGGCGCCTTATGGGAAAATTGATCATTTGGGGGGGTCTTAGCGTAAGTCTGGAGTTGGTCTAGAAAGACAGGAACAACATTTGGCTTTGTAGCACTAAGATGTAAACAAAAGAGGAGAGATTTGGGTGGCATATTGGGAAGGAATTGTTCCCTGTGAGGGCGGTGAAGTTCCAGCACAGGGTGCCCAGAGAAGCTGGGGCTGCCCCTGGATCCCGGGAAGTGTCCAAGGCCAGGTTGGCCAGGGCTTGGAGCAGCCTGGGATAGTGGAAGGTGTCCCTGCCCATGGCAGGGGGCGGCACTGGATGGGCTTTAAGGGCCCTTCCAACCCAACACATTCCATGATTTCATCATGCTATATAGAATTCCTTCCCAGTATCCCAATATCCCATCCAACCCTGCCCTCTGGCAATGGGAGCCATTCCCTGTGTCCTGTCCCTCCATCCCTTGTCCCCAGCCCCTCTCCAGCTGTCCTGGAGCCCCTTTAGGCCCTGGAAGAGGCTCTAAGCTCTTCCTGGATTTTTTCCTTCTCCAGGGGAACATTCCCAGCTCTCCCAGCCTGGCTCCAGAGCAGAGGGGCTCCTGTGGGATTCAGCCCTGAGGGTTCATTTTCCCCCATTATTAAGCCACGTTTAAAATGTTCCCATGCCAAGGACCCACCCAGAGCTCAGCCTGGAGCAGTTCTTCCAGCAGTTGCAGCTTTTTTGGTTACACTGCAGGGAACAGACAAACCTGGGGCATCACATCAATAAAATCAGTGAGGGACAGACCTGGACCTGCTCCTCCTCCTGAGCACCAGGGGTTCAAACATCAAAAATCCAGGTGGGATGAACCCCAGGTGTCATGGTAGGAAATCAGCTGCAGCTCAGGACAATTGCTCCTGCCTTTTCTCCCGTGCCTACATCCCTGATTTGCTGCCACACACCAGAGTTTTCCTAGAAAAGTGAATTATGAGAGGTTTGAGAGCCTCGCTGATCTATTAACTGGCATCATGCCTGGCACCTTATTTATCCAGTCATGTCCCAACAAAAGAGGATTTGTTTGGAATCTGTGAAGATGAGGGAGCTCCAGGGGGTGGACAATTAAGTTCCTGATGGAGTTGAAATGTGAGACTTTGGGCACCTTTCTTAAATTTTTTTTTTTTTCACTAATATCTAGCAATGAAGGAAGAGCAGGAAGATGATGATTGCTGTGGGTAGAGAGATAAAGACTCTGCAGAGGGAAGAATTGGAAATTATCATAAAAGACAAAAAGCCTGAGAGCTAAAAAGGGTGGAATTTGATAAGTTATGAGAGCGTGTGCTGAGGGGATCAAGCAAAAACTTGGCTTAAAAGGGGGAAAAAAACAGTTTGGGAATGGTGGAAGGGGAGAAAATACAGACATGGGGGATATTTACCTTTGAGAAACTGAGGCAGAAATTGTCATCCTGGCACGTGGAATTCTCCAGGGCTGGTCAGGAAGCTTTGATGACACCTTGGGACCACAAGTGGAGCATCCTGGGTCATTCTGATGAGATTTATTTTGCTAAGAGGCTGAACCCAAATTGTCATGCTTGGAGGAAAGAGATGCTGGAGTGGTGCAGGGTGAGGGGGAACAAAAAAAAAAAAAAAAAATCAAAGTTTTCAGCCAAAGTGGGGGACTTGGGGGAGCTGAACCAAGTCCTGCTTTTCTTCCAGGGTGTTTGACATCCAGGTATGTGCTGCTGGGAGAGAAGTTCACAGGCTGGGAAAGGCTGTGAGGCCTCCAGTATGGATGGCCAGGGGTCATCCTAAACCTCCAAAGCTTAGAAAGACCTTTTTTTTTCCCCAAAAACCATACAGAGAAGCAGTTCTATGCCAGCTGGGGTGAGGGCTTGTTCACCAGGGAGCAGGAGGGAGCACAGACACAGCAGGATGGGAATCTGCTCAAGGGGAGAATATAGACAGGGATTTAATTGACAGGGATTTAATTAGGAGCTTGAATGAGAGGAGTGAGGATCCTCAGCTGCCTTCCAAAGCTCAGTGACAGTGGCATGACCTGGAACAGAGCTGGGGAAGGGTCTGGAGCTCCAGAAGCAGCTGAGGGAGCTGGGAAAGGGGCTCGGCCTGGAGAAAAGGGGATCAGGGACCTTCTGGCTCAGAAGGATCAGGAATAATCAGAGCATCAAGAAGTGAGCTTTGGCAGGAGAGGAGCTGCCAGAGCATCCCAACTCAGACAGAAACTGGAGATTCCCTCTGTTTCTTTTCCTCCTGCCAGGAAAGACAGATGTGCAAAAGGGGAACTCTGTAACTCTGTGGAGGGGAAAAAAAAAAAAAAAAAAACCACACCAAACTGAGAAGAACTGCTCCAAGCTTGAATAATCCAATGGGAAGCAGTTCCCACAGGCAGAACCAGAGCAGAGGACTCTCCACAGGAAAGGCCATGAGATAGCTCCCTAGGAGTGGCAGGGAAGAGAGATTACAGATATTTCCTCTGTTTGTTACTCAAACAATGTGAGGAGACTCGGTTTCACTCGGAGCAGCAGCACCACTGCCCTCTCTTTATGTGCAGTGTGCTCCTGGCTGTCCCCGTGCCCCTGGCTGTCCCATGGGACAGCAGGGAGCAGAGGTGAGGATGGAGATGGACTGTGGGGCCTTCAGGATGGCTTGTGGCCACTGCTGGCTCAGCAGAGGGACACAGAGCCCGCCCAGGGTGATCCCACACAAACTCCAATCCCTGAGCTCTGTGGCAGGGCCAGCACCCAGGGGACGGCTGGAGCTGGGTCAGGGCAGGCTCATTTTGGATATCAAAGAAAGGTTCCTCATGCAGAGGGTGCTGGGCACTGCCCAGGCTCCCCAGGGAATGGGCACAGCCCCAAATCTGCCAGAGCTCCAGGAGAGTTTGGACAACACTCCCAGGGATGCCCAGGGTGGGATTGTTGGGGTGTCTGTGCAGGGCCAGGAGCTGGATCCATGATCCTGGTGGGTCCAGCTCAGGATCATCTGTGATCCCATTAAACCTGTCTGTGTCTGACCTGGAGAACTCTAAAAACACCACCTGAGGGAGGAAAACTTCACCTGTCACAGGGAAAACTCTCCAGCTGCCTTCCCAGCTTCTCCCACAACTTCCAGCCCAGTCAAACTCCTCTGTGCAGTTTTCTCCCACCTTCTTTTTCACCCCATCCATGGTGCCAAGCCCTCTCTGACCCTTGCTGCCCACACACCCTGCACAGGCAGCCACAAACGGTCACAGGCTGGAGCAGAGCAGGAATCCCTCTAAAAATTCTCTGTCAGAAAAAAAGAAAATAGTAGAAAGGGGGTCAGGCTGTGGGAGAGCTTCTGAGCCCTACCAAGAGTCCACATTCACTCTCCCAACCCAACCCACGGCCACATCTGGTGGCTGGAGCCCTCACTGGTCAAAAGCAGAGCTGAAGTTCAGGTCCAGCTTAGCAAAACATCCCTGGAGGGGTTTAAAGCCGTGTGGATGTGGCACCAGGGGACATGGGTTAGTGGCAGTGCTGGGGGAAGGGTTGGAGTGGATGATCTCAGAGGGTTTTTCCAGCCTAAACAAATCTATAATTCCATATTTCCCAGGCATTTTCCACAGCTATAGGTGTCATTATAAGGTTGAGGTTCTGGTTCTCACCTCAGGTGCTGCCTGCAAGACTTGGAGATGAGTCATGTGCCAAATTCAGGAGTACCTCGGAGCCCCCACTCATTTTCCTTTCCATGGGGAATAATGCTGCTTTATCCATTTAGAGAATTCTGGAATGGCTTGGGTTGGAAGGGACATTAAAGATCATCTCATTCCACCCCTGCAAAGGGCAGGGACACCTTCCACTATTCCAGGGTGCTCCAAGCCCTGTCCAACCTGGCCTTGGACGCTTCCAAGGATCCACAGGCACAGCTTCTCTGGGGACCTGTGCCTCACCACCCTCACGGTCAGGGATTTATTCCTATTTCTTCCATTTTCCTACATTAATTATTCTTGTTCTCATCCCTGACTACGATTACATGAACTTTAGCTGAGATTTTTTCAAAGTAGAGGTGTCCTTTGAATATTTTCAAAGCTCCTGCTCCATAGGAGGAGCTGCAGCTCCCACGAGCCAGTGATTAAACATGGATTAATCACAGAATCATGGAATGGTTTGGCTTAGAAGGGACCTTAAGGACCAACATGTGGCTCCAACCCCCTGAAGAAAGGACTCCTGGGCTGTTTCTTTGGCTGTAAAACAGGCAGAAAATGGATTTTCTGATCTCCTGGGGGCGTGCATGAACCTCTTAGCAGAGGTTCCACGGGTGCTGCAGGTTTATCACGACTGCAGCTTCTCAGAAAAAATGAAGTTTTGGCAAGACTGAAAACTTCTCATGGAAATCAATCAATATCCCAGAAAAAAAAATATAATAAAGAGAGAAAAAAAATTGCACGTTACGATCTGCCTGGGACAACAGCTGGGTGCCAACTTCACCTCGGATTTCTCCTGCCTGCCTCCCACTCCAGCTCCTCATTTTTCTGCTTTTCTTTTCTCCTGCTATCAATTTTCCACAATATTGCAAGCAGCTCCTGCTCTAATGAAACATCTTATCTGCTTGTTTGAGGTGTGTCTCGCTGCTGGGAGTTGTTTGACATTTTGAATTAGATGGTTAAAGAAGCTGTTTCACTCGGTGTTAATTAGAGTAGCAGCTGGTTGTGGTGGGTTTTTTTAATACAGCACGAAGAGTAAATTAAAAGAAAGATAGTCTTGTCTCCCCTTAGAGCAGCTCAAGGTGCAGGTTTTGAAACAGCTGAGAAAAGGAGTTCTGGTGTTCTATTTGAGTATTCCTGTTTTCTTAAGATTTGGTAATTCTGAATCACTGTTTTCCAGAGAATTGAACTTTCCAGTAAAAAAGGAATGTCTGAGTTTTGCCTGGTGGCAATTGTGATGCACAGGCACTGCAATTAATTTTCTTATCCTCCAGGGATCCTAGAGATTACAATGGGATTTAATGGGTCTGTGGAGACCCATGAAGAATAAGAGTTATGATTACAGAGCTGCTGGTTACACCAGCAAGGATAATCAATCCAATAAAATAGTCCTGAGACCATTGGGCTGAGAACATTGGATCCACAGCTGATGCCAGCCAGGATCAGACTTTTCCTTTGAAGCATTCAGTACTCACCCAGCCCTTCCAAAGGGGGCAAAACCCTTGGAAAACAGCACCCATGGGTGCCCAAAAATCCTGCATGTGTCAGTATTAGATATTAGGAATAAATCCTTCTTTGGACTAGGGATGGAGTGACAGGACAAGGGAATGGTTTCCCACTGCCAGAGGGCAAGGATAGATGTTTTGTGAAGGAACTCTTCCCTGTGAGGGTGGTGAGGCCCTGGGATGGATTTCCCAGAGCAGGCTGCCCCTGGATCCCTGGAAGTGCCCAAGGCCGGGGTGGGCACTGGGGCTTGGAGCAGCCTGGGACGGTGGGAGGTGTCCCTGCCCTTGGCAGCTTTAAGGTCCCTTCCAACCCAAACCATTCCATGATTCCATGATGATTCCATGATGATTCCAGTCCAAGCACAGCCAGTGCCTGCCTTGCTGATGGCCAGGCTCCTGTGGAAGAGGATCCTTCCTCTTGACCCTTGCAGAAGGCCTGGCTACTTCTCTCAGAGCTTTCTCCTGCCTGGCTTTCCTTTCTCTTGCTTGTGCCAGGGATGAAAACCACCCATTTTCCTTATAAAGTCACCTCTGAGCCCAATCATGGTTTAAAATCCAGGCTTGCTGCTTTTCAAGCCCGATCTTGCCTTAAAATCCTGTTTACTTCTTCCCTCCCTTCCAATCTGCAAGGACAGATCATTTGTTCTTCCCAAGCGCTCCATCCTCGCAGAGCAGGGACGTGTAAAAATAAACTAGCAGCACATTTCTGTGCAGGCAGCCTGTCCTGGCTGCTCTGAGTCAGGGAGGATGAAAAGGAGACAGGAACCAGTGTAAAACCAGCAGACACCTCACAGAGACATGGCCAGAGCAAGCTGGGAGGTACCTTTGTCATCACACTGCTGGTGGCCTCTTCTCCCTGTGGTGGTCACATCTTAGTTCCATCTCTGTGAACCTGGTGTAGGATCCACATGGATCCTGTGGGCTCTCTGCCTTTGGCAAACAGACCTCAAAGAACTGAAGGTTTCAACAATTTTTTCCCACCTTCACCCCAAAAATTGTATTTGGAAATTTTCCCAGTGCTGAGAGCCTTACTGGATATCCAGCACATCGCATTTCTTCTGGGATACAGCATATAAAGACATTAATGGTTTTAAATTAAATTAGACATTAGATGTTTAGATTAGAAATTAGGAAGGAATTCCTCCCTGTGTGGGTGGGGAGGCCCTGGCAGAGGTTTCCCAGAGAAACTGTGGCTGCCACATTCCTGGAAATGTCCAAATCCAGCTTGGATGGGGCTTGGAGCAACCTGGGCTAGTGGAAAGTGTCCCTGCCCACAAGATGATCTTAAAGTTCCTTCTACACCTCATGCCACAGGGTAGAAAATCATGGAAAAGCCTCAGGAATCCCATTTTCTCTAATTCTTGGCTGTTCTCCCCACTACTCCAACTTCCTCTAAACAAAAAGGTCACTTCCATTGTTCCTTCACTTTGTTCTGACAGCTCCTGCACGGTGACACCGGGCCAGCTCAGTGATGTCAATTAAATCCTTGCCCAGGCTTCAAAGCCTCCAGTGTCACGCTGGAGCCAGGGGCAGGGGACAGCTCTTTGCACTGTCATTAGGAGCTCGTCAAACACATCCTCCTCATCGTGTGGTGCCAGCTCTGAGTTCAGAAAGCAGAATGTGCCCAGTCTCTGCGGGACATTTCGTGCTTTTGATCAAAAAAGAAAAAAAAAAAAAGAAGTAGTTGATTCATTTCTGGTTCAAGAATTCACCTGAAAGAAATGACAAAACAAAGCAAAAGACAAACAAAGGAAACGATGACTGAAGGGAAGCGTCACAAGCACTGTGTCCCTCCTCGCTCACGAAAAATAACTGTTCATTAGGAGAAAGCTCTTGAGAAAGGTCATCAAAGACAGTGATGCATAAGATGAGGCAACCTGGTGACAGAGGTGTCTGATGTGTTATTTCCCCTGTTGTTCTTTTAAGTTCCTTGGCACCACAGCAGCTCCTGGTGAAGAGCTGGACCCATCACAGCTTACTTTGGTTGGGAGTGGCCAAACCTCTGTGATTTGTCTCTGGGGAGACTTTGCTGTGGCCTTCCAGTGCCTAAAGGGGCTCCAGGAGAGCTGGAGAGGGACTGGGGACAAGGGATGGAGGGACAGGACACAGGGAATGGCTTCCCACTGGAAAAGAGGAGATTTGGGTGGGATATTGGGAAGGAATTCCTGACTGTGAGGGTGGTGAGGCACAGGTTGCCCAGAGAAGCTGTGGCTGCCCCTGGATCCCTGGAAGTGTCCAAGGCCAGGTTGGACAGGGCTTGGAGCACCCTGGGATAGTGGAAGGTGTCCCTGCCCATGGCAGGGGGTGGAATGAGATGTCTTTAAGGTCCCTTCCAACCCAAACCATTTCAAGAGTCTATGATCCAATATGACCTTATAATGGAAAAGCAGAAATCCCAGTTTTCAAATTTTTTTTTCATGAACACCATTAAAAAACCCTTCAAAATACAGCGTTACACAGACCTCCAAATTAACATTGTGAAGCATCACTTACTAATATCTTTTGTTGTTGTTTTTTTGGGGGTTTTTTGTTTTCTTTTATTTTTTTTACATTTTCTGCCTTCAAATACAGCCCCAGAACACAAATCCTTCCCCAGCTGGGATTGCTGGAAACACAGAGATGAGCAGCGTCCCTCAGACACTGACCCCAGCCCGGCAGGTCTGATACAAACAGCACAACAAGGTGACTCTGACTCACAAAAAGTGCAGATTTTCATAGAACATTTTCACAGAATCAGTCAAGCATAGCCCAGTGCTGGTTTTCCAGCTCTGGATTTCCCTGCTTGGATCTGCCAGGTGAGGATCTGCTGGCTTGAAAAGCCATCCCACACCTAGTTTAGGTGTGAAGGTGCTTATCTGGAGGGTTTTAAAACCCTGGGTTTGATTTATTTCCATGTATTTCCCCCCTCTTTCCAGGGAAATACACTGGAAGAGTGGCTTGCTGCCAAAATCTGAAGGGTGAGCAATTCTCTCTTGTCTCTTAAATTCTGGATTCCTGCTGAGCTCTTTATATAAAAAAAACCACCCCAAAAACAGCTCCCAGCTTTTAAGCCAAGAGATTCCCTGAGTCTGGAAGGCTGCAAAAATAAAAGACTACAATAAAAATTACTGTGCATGTGGAATCTGCAGGACCATGATCCATAGCCTGGCTTGGGAGCCCATAGCTGGTCACAAACTGGAATCCCAAGTTTCTCGTGGCTCTGCAGAGTCTGTCTGTCTGAAATTCCTCCTTGCTCTGCAGGATGAGCAAAGCCCTGCCTCAGGGATGGGGATGTCCAACCCAACAGGGCATTTTTATCCTGTTCCATAACCTGGAACCAAGCTGGGCTCTGTTTATCCCAGCTTGATCTTCCAACACCCACCTACAGCTCTACCTGGATGGAGAAATTCCCTTTCCTGTGGATAACGAGGATCAAATCCACAGCAGCCTTAGCTCAGCTGAGCTCAGCTTTCTTCCATCCCTGGAGCCTTCATCCTTGCCCCTGGAATTTCAAGGTACTCCCTCCCAACAGCTCATCAGGGCTCTTGTTCAGCACGTGTTCTGCCACCACCTCTCCTCTGGGCTCCTCTGATGCAAATTTGCCTTCACTGCACCTCCAGAACACCTCTCTGCAAGGGGATTTTAGTGGTCAGGTCAAGGTTTGTGCATCCTGACCCTCTGTGAGAGGAGGGGAGAAGGGACTGGCCTCAGTTCTCTAAATCCTCTGTGTCCCCTCCTGTCTCACCTCAGGTCCCACCTCCATCTCCAGATTCATCCTCTACGAGCTGCCGGATCTCCAAGCAAAGAATTTGGTGCTGCTTTCTTGCCTGGCTTCATGCTGAGGAAAACCCCCAAATACAACCACAGCAGCGCCTTCTCCCTCTGTTTTAAACCCTCCTTGGAAATTCACCTTTTCCTGCAACACCTGCAAACCCCCTTTGCCTCTCTGGGATGGTCAGTAGGGCTGCCCAGCCTGTGTTGGCTCCTCACTTTTTGGTGAAGCCCTTGGTCAGTCTGATGTGGTTTTTTCCTTCAATTTTGATTGCAAAAGCTTTAATTCATCCTTCAGACACCATGGAATCATGGAATGGTTTGGGTTGGAAAGAACATTAATGATGATCCCTTGCCATGGGCAGGGACACCTTCCACTAGCCCAGGTGGCTCCAAGCCCCATCCAGCCTGGCCTTGGGCACTTCCAGGGGTTCAGGGGCAGCCACAGCTTCTCTGGGCTCCCTGTGCCAGGACCTGCCCACCCTCTCAGGGAGGAATTTCTTCCTAATTTCTAATCTAAATCTCTCATCTTTTACTTATCTGGTAAAAGAGCTGCTCAGCAAGGACAGAGACACCTTCCTGTATATCAGAGTTCATCCTCACTTGGCTCTTTGGTGAGCATGGACAAGACAAATCATGGAATCACAGAGTTGTTTAAGCTGGAAAAACCCTCTAAAATCATTCAATCCAACCATTCCCCCAGCACTGCCAGGGCCGCCACTGACCCATGTCCCCAAGTGCCACATCCACAGGGCTTTTAAATCCCTCAAGGGATGTGGACTCCACTACTGCCCACCCTGGGCAGCTGTGCCAGGGCTGAACAACACTTTCCATGAAGAAATTATCCCTAATATCCAACCTAACCCTCTCCTGGTGCAATTTGAAGCTGTTTCCTCTTTTCTTTTCCTCTCTCCCTTGGCTCCAGAGCCACGTGAGCCATGGGGGTGATGTCTGACAGAACCTCCTGCAGAGTTTCCTTGGCTCTCTGGTCTGGGCAGAGACCAGCACAGGGTCACTCATTTCAAACCAGACCCATCACTGACCACACATAACTGGAAACATCTTGGAGCTGTGGAATCTCATTCTCTCTCCCCAAAGGCCCGGGCTCTCCCTTTGGCAGCCTCCCGCTGCCAAAACCCACTCGCTGTGAAAATTTCATTTTGAAAACATTTTCTGCAAATTAGAAAGGTCTCAGTGCAGGGACCTGAATGACACAGTGGCTGCTGAACCCAGAGCAGAGCCAGCCCTGCACTGGGGGGCTGGGGAGAACCTGAGGGATCAGGAGCCTGTGCATTCCAAACCTGAGGCAAAGGGAGTGAGCCAGGGGGGCAGTTTAAATGAAATGTTTTTCTTTTTTTCCAAAGCAATTGTTTCTCCTTTTTTCAGCCAGAAACTGAGAAAAAATTCCTCCAAAAACACATTTCTCTTCAGTTGGCAAGCATTTTTCATCCCTTATTATTTCCTGTTTGCTCGATTAAGAAAATTCTCAATATTTGGAGACAGAGTTAAGATGAGGGAGTAGAAACAAGGGATATGATGCCACTTAGTGGAACATGGATAATAATAAAGAACAATATTCCAACATCTATGGTGCAAATTTTTGGTCACCTCTATGAGACTGTGCTCTTAATCCTGATGAGCAGTGGGGACTTCCCAAAGTGCAGAGCTTTCAAAGCAGACTGAGCTGTCAAAAACCAGAAAAAGTCTCCCTTGCAATCCTGCAGATGCAGCCTGATGGCACTGGGAATTTTGCAGAAGAGTGGGAAAATCAGGAAGCAGTAAGTTCAGGGGTTGCAATGATGAGTTTCTCCATGAGCATCCCACGAGACATTGAGGTCTTTCCAAGCAGTACTGAAAGGGAGAAAGGACAATCACACCAGCTCATGGCTTCCCCCAAATCCCTTCCAGGGCAAAGCCAGGATGATGAAACTCAAATCACTGTAAAAGCACAGTGAAAGGTGCTCCAAAATTAAACCAAGGCAGGGGGAATCCTGCAGAAATGCCCAAACTGGCTGCTTAGGCAGCTGCCCTCCCCAGGCAGGGGGTATGGACATGAGCCAGCCAGGCTGTCCTGCCAAAAGCTGGCCACTGATAAGGGAAGACCTCTTATCTCCCCCCAAACCCCCTGCAAACACAACCCTGGGCTCAGCAAGGCTGCAGAGGCTCTGCTTGGCACATTCCTCAATGCTTTACAGCATTTTTAGCCCTCCTGACATCAGCAAGGCACAAAAAAAAAGGAAGACAGGCTTGGTTTGGCTTGCTTTGAAAGGGACAAGGGCTGGCAGGAGTGTCCTGCCTTTTGCTACAGCCAGGGAGGCACGGCTGGGTCAGGAGCAGGGTGAGTAGGAGCAGGGTGTAGGAACATCCCCCTTCTCCAAAGGCTTTGCTGGCTCTGCCTGAGCCCCATGTCTGCCATTCTGGATCTCTCCAGGGTCTCCTGCCACCTCACAGACCCACTGGGGATCATCTCCCAGGTGTTTGTCACCCCTCTGCAGTTGGCTCCATCCACGAGATGTGTTCCTACCACAGCAGGAAAAATGCCACATCCCCATGTGGAGTGGGATCCAGCCTGGCTCTGCTTTGGTGCCCTGTTTATCACAGAATCACACAATGGTTTGTGTTTGAAGGGACCTTAAAGATCATCTCCTTCCCATCCCCTGACTCCTCACCTCCTCCACCTTCCTTGCCCCAAATCCTCTGCACCCCAACAGGTTTTTTTTGCCAGCTCAGCCCTTCCCAAGCCTTCCCTCTCCCCCTCTCCACCTCCTTCCAGGCTGGTTACCACAGCAGGGATGCTGCAGGGATCTCAGATGGCCTCTTCCTCTCATCTTGTGGGGGTTTTCTGCTTGATCCATTTTACCTCTGAGCTGCTGCCATTACAGCCCACAAAGGCAAAGCAATTCCTCTGCTCCTGACACGGCCACCACACAGGAATGCCAGAATGAATGCTGCCCAGGGTGCTTTAAAATTGCATTTATCTGCTCTGAGCAGACTGGAATGCCTGTCTGGGATTGTGAGTCGAGAGCCTGCTGATAGCATGAGTGTCCCTGGGATGGCACCCATCCTCTCCAGCCACAGATTACATTTGTGGGAAAAGTAAGGGAGCAGCAGTGCCCTGTTATCCTCTGCTCTGACTGTTGGCAAGCAGTGATTTAGGGATTTCTCAGTCAGAGGTTGTGTGTGAAGCATCGTGTTCGAGGCATGAGGGGAAAGTCTTCAGGCTGATATCAAAGTGGTGCTTTTGCCTAAATTCTTTTTGGAGCCACAGATGCAGAAGCAACGTGGAACTGAATTAAAATAATAGTTCAAACACAAGGAAAAGTACTCAGATTAAAGAATAAAACCAGGCAAAAAAAGTGAGGATTTTCACATTTTCATCAGCAGAGGGAACAGAGGTTTTCCAGTATTTCTGAGATGAGCTAAGTGCTGTGTGGGCATCTTCCACCCTGGTCCCAAACTACTTATCCCAAATGCCATGAGGGAAGGCAGGACAGAATCTTGTGCTTATAAAGCACAGCTGTGAAAAAAATTGGGCTTGAAACCCCCCAATTCCTCAAACAAACAGTAAAACTTTGTGATTGTCCTGCAAGGAAAACCATCCCATGCAGTCAGGATGGATCCAGGGGACATCCTGCCATTGGGGCACTCTCTGGGTGTAGAATCATGGAATCACAAAGCTTGGAAAAGACCTCCAAGAGCATCAAGTCCAACCTTTGACCGGACACCACCACATCAGGATGTGAACCTGAGCATCCAGGGTGGATTAACCCTTGGGAGCTGTTGGAACCCTCTCAACATTTGAATATTTGAGTGTGTTAATAACTGATGCCTTGTGAAGGCTGACCTAGAACAGAGGCTGGACAGAGAAGAATGAAGTAGGGATTTTTTAGGAGGCCTCAATGGATGCACCTTGGGCAGCACAAGAGCCCAGCCAGAGCTGCACCCAAGATGGTCACAAAATGCACAACTGGTCATGGGGTCTGTCACTTTTATAAGTTCTGCTCCATTTGCATATTGGAGTTAATTGTCCAGTTATACCTTTAGGTTATCAAGTCTCATCCTGTTTGTTTTTCTCCCTTCAGTCCACGTTGTTTATGCTCTTGGGCCTGAAATTTGGGTTCTTTGTCCTTGGTCCCCAGCTAGAGAAGGAATTGTTTTGTCTCCCTACTCAGTGAAGAGAGCTCACCATCCCCTAATATGAAGCTCAGACCCACACACTGAAGCAGCACAGAATCTGAAAAATATAAAAGCCAAAACCTGAGGCATCATAACAAAAAAAAAATTGGGCAAGCCTGCAGTGGCCACCACCTCTTATCCCTCCTGGACAAGGCCTTCCTAACTGGGGAAGCCTCAGTCCCAAGGAAGGAGGGGACAAGGAGGGTGGTGGAGAGAGGGATGAGTGACATGGCGCTTTCCTGGAAGAGCGCGGCCGGCGCCCCAGCGCAGCTGTTGAAAACCCAGCATGGGAGAGGCTGGATGAATGTGGAGAGTGACATTTCTGGGCTCTGCTAAGTGGCTCACAGCAGGCTCTGCTATTTGCATTGCACAAATAGTCATTTTATGATTAAAAACAACAACAGCAAATAGAAGCGAAACCGAGATAAAACTGGCGAGCGCCGTGCAGAGGTTGAGGGGGTGCAAGGGCTGGCTCTACCCACAGCTTTAACCCCTAAGCCTCACTGATCCTGGATTGAACCTTCCCTTCCACTTTTTCACATATTTTCTCCTGCAAGCTTCTCGCCCACATTTCAAGGGCGAAGAAATAATGCCAAAAATGATGGGTTTTTTCTGCCTGAGTGGCAGAAGTGGATCAGAGCAAAACAAAAACATACAGGGAGGGGAGGTGGGCTTCCTCCTCAGGGAAAGGTTTAGAGAGAATCCCAGAATCCCTGAGGTTGGAAAAGGCCTCCAAGATCACCAAATCCAACCTGTGACTGATCCCAGAGCTCTGAGTGCCACATCCAGGTGTTCCTTGGACACCTCCAGGGATGAGGACTCCAAACCTTCCTGGGCAGAAGTTGCCTGTCACTGTGGGAAGTTGCTCTCCAGCCCTCCATGATGAAGAAGGGCTTGGCAGCCTGGAAGAAGAGAAACAGGCTAAAAATTCTCAGAGGAAGACCAGGAGGGATTTCTTCTCTGACTGGAAGTTTTTTAGCCGTGTAGACACCCCTGTCCTACACGTGGGCCAGCAGGGAGGTGCTGGTGTCACTCAGCAGGAACAGAGGTGGTGCCATCAGCAGATACAATCACTGAATCATTAAAGGTGGAAAAATCCCCAAAGATCATCCAGTCCAACCATTCCCTCAGCACTGCCAAGGCCACCACTGATCCATGTCCCCAAGTGCCACATCCCCAGGGCTGTTAAATCCTTCCAGGGATGGGGACTCCAACATGTGACCATTTCCATGAAGAAATTTTTATCTAATATCCAGTCTAAACCTCCCCTGGCCCAGCCTGAGGCCGTTCCCTCTCCTCCTGTCCCTGTTCCCTGGGAGCAGAGCCCAACCCCCCTGGCTGTCCCTTCCTGTCAGGAGTTGTGCAGAGCCACAAGGTCCCCCCTGAGCCTCCTTTTCTCCAGGCTGAGCCATCCCAGTTCAGATGGAAAACTGGTTTCATCATGGGACAGGAATTTTTCAGGGTCCCAGACAGGATTGCTGGGGCTGGAGGGATCCTGGAAAACCTTCTAGAAAAGATGCAGGAAGGTGAGGAGAAGAAGGGACACAGAGCACAGGATGCCCCGAGGCAGCACAGGCTGTGTTTTTCCAGTGTCCTTCCTCCATAAAAACCAACAACAACCACACAGCCTGGCCAACCAACCCCTTCATATCTTTTGCAGCCCAAATGCTGCTTTTCCTCGGGGAGGAACCATTGGTTGTGTCCTTTCAGGCTCTCTGTCCTTACATGATGCTCTCACATTCTGGATGCTTGGGAGCCCGGAGGGAGGGAGCTGAATCCTGTAATTCCTTCCCATTCCCTGACCCAGGCATTGTCCATGTAATCTCTGCCCCAGGGTCAGCACAATCTCCTGAGCAGCAAATGCTGAACCTTTGCAGCGTTCTCAGCTCCTGTGTCAGCTCGTTAGCGACAGCCGAGAGGCACAAGGGATAATTGTGCTCTCCCTTATTGTTAAACCTGTAATTTGTACCTCGCCCGAGGCCAAATATCCCTCGGGAAGAAGGATGCTTGAGGATTTCAGAGTCTACCTAGTCTATTAAAAAAGAGAAGAGAGAGGAGGAGGGATTTGGAAGAAAGGAACAAGAGGGTAATAAACAACCAAAAATACCTCCAAGGCAATGGGGAGTCATGGGAACAAGTTGTTTCCCTGTTTATTCAAAGCTCCAGCTGCACTAAAACCTGGTGCACTTCGTCTCTTCCTCCGAGCCAGGAATTATTGGAGCCAAGAGCAGCAGTGGAGGAGTTCACTGACCACCCACGAGTGGGGTATTGCACCTCTGCTGCCTGGCTCTGGTGCTGTGGGGCACGGGACTGTCCCCTGTCCCCACCAAGCCCTGCTGCCAGTCCCCAGGATGCCTGAGGGGAGAGCCCCAGGCAGTGCAGGTGCAAAGCTGAACCTGTTTCTTGGCCATTTAGGAGTAGTTTCCAGCCATCCATCCATCCTGGCCATGGGAAGGGTCTCAGCAGGATTTCCTGGGTGGTTTTGGAGGAAACTGCTCCATGCTTCAATTCCAAATGCTGGACCAGCAGCTACTGCAGCACAGAATGCTCTGCCCCATTTCCTCAGGATCTTCCAAGTCCACCTTGTAGTGGAAGGTGTCCCTGCCCATGGCAAGGGGGTGGATCTGGATGGCCTTTAAGGTCCCTTCCAGCCTAAACCCTTCTATGATTCCATGATAGTCAGGGCTGGGATTACTTGGGAGCATTGCAGCTCTTACCTAGGACCTACTCCTTACCTTCAGTGTCTGAAACAAAGAATAGCTCAGACTTGGGATCAGTTTGAGATGTTCAGACAGGCAAGGAGGTAGATATTGGATGGCTGAGTAATACTTTTTTTCCTTGGGAATAACTATTATTATTTGTTTGCCTGGCAGCTGCAGACTGTCCCACAAGAGCCTCATGACAGAAATGTGGATGAGCAGCAGGAGCACCATCATTTAGACATAGGTGCTCTCCTGGCTGCATTAATTCCCTTCAAAACCCACACCCCAAGGAAAATCTTCAGCCATTACAACACCAACATTTCCCAGAAGCAAAAAAGAAAGGAATTTCCATCTGTGTGAAACTATCTTACAGATGGTTGAGACAGGAAAGTCTTTGAGGAATGAAATAGCAGAGGCAGGACGTTGGAGGAATGAGCTGGACTAAATTTAACCCAGGGAAAGAAAAGCCTGCTGCTAAAAATGCTTGTGCTATCACAAAGGAGGGAAGAGCCCAGAAATGGGAATGTTTGAATGGGAGGAAGGGGCAGGAAGGCTTTCTTTGGGGTCAGGTGGGGGATTTAAAAAGTGAAATTTTAGTGGTAGGGCAAAAAAAAATCCCTTTCCACTCAGTTTGGTGCATGGGTTCGAGTGGGGTTTCACAGCCTCAAAAAAAACCAACTGAGCCACCAACCTGGTTCTCTTCTGCATAAATACAGAGAGATGATAATTGGGGAAGGGCTGGAAGCCTTCTGGCACTGCTTGAGTGTTGCAAAGTAGCTCCACTGGAGAGATCCATCTCTAGGGCAAGATATTCTGGGCCAGAGGACACACTGAAGTGACAGAGAGGGCACCAGAGCAATGACACTGCCCATCCCAACCAGCTGATCCAAAGGAATGGGAAATGCCACCTTCATTTCCTCCAGCCTGCAACCCTCAGGCTTTTATAAAACCAGGCTTAGAAAAATAGGGGAAACCCCTCATTCTGCCACAAACTGTATTTTTGCATTTTAAATTTGAAGTGTGTGTGTGGTGGGGGGGGGGAAATGCAGGTTTGGGAGTTTTGTAGTGTGCATTGTTTTTCCAGCAAATCCAACACATGGAACAGTTACCCACCCACCCAGTTCCCTCTGACTCACCCATCTTCCCCACTTCAGGTGAAGTCTGGGTGTTCCAGGTTGTCCATCCAGGCCACCATCATCCCACTGATCCGAAATCCCAGAGAGAACTGGGGATGGTGTGGTTCTAAGTCTGGTTCCATGGTTCTGTAGACAGGAGAGGTCCTTTTTATCAAAACCCACCTCTGGATTCAGGCTCTTTGTGTCCTGCATGGAATCATCAAGGTTGGGACAGACTTTTAGGATCAAACCCAAACAGGGAGAGCAGAACAGACCCCACAGTGTTCCTGCTGCAGATGTGAATTGAAATGTCCCCATCTCAGCTTCAGGAAAATGCCTGGAGCAGGGATTGATTCCCACCATGGAACGTGATTCCAACACTCAGGTGAGCCCAGACCCCCAGAGACACCAGTAAAGCCCCCCTCAGTGCACTGGGGGTTGTTTCCCTGATAATGGGAATGCAGCAGGGCTGGCAGCAGTCATTTGGGGACACGGGAATGCCAGCACAATGCGTGGCTTTGTGTCCTTCACCCTATGACATCCATGTGTGGCAGACAATGCCAGTGTCCTGTGCTCCCCTGAATGGGGCAGGGCTTGTTTACATGGGAACTCAGCAGCCCCAGGGCCTTGGCAGCTCTTTGCTCCTTGAGTTATGATGGATAAAAGAGCTCTCATGGCTTCCAGTGGGGGTAGGCACAGAAATAGGGTTGGGCAGAAGGAATGGGATGGTTTTGGGAATAACAGGCCTTTATGTTGGCCTGAAATTGCGTGGTGTTTTCCCTTTCCTAGAAGATGATGTGGATGGAATCTCGGGTCTCTCTCTCAGAAGATCCACTCACCACAATGGGTCCTGCAGACCTCTGTGTTCTGGTTATGTTCATTTTTGCCAGGAGATGTGCAGGTAAAACTCACCTTGGGCTTTCTCCTCCAGGCTTTTGAAGGTCTGAGGAGGGGACACACATCCACACAACCAGAACTGGCAGAGGCCAGGTTTGGGGTTAGATGTTGGGAAGGAATTGTTCCCTGTGAGGGGGGCAGGCCCTGGCACAGGGTGCCCAGAGAAGCTGTGGCTGCCCCTGGATCCCCGGGAGTGTCCAAGGCCAGATTGGACAGAGCTTGGAGCCACCTGTGTTAGTGAAAGGTGTCCCTGCCCATGGCAGGGGTGGCACTGGGTGATCTTTAAGGTCCCATCCAATCCAAACCTTTGTGTGATTTCTTGGACCCACCATTTCCTTGGGCAAAGCAGCTGTCTCCCTCCTCCTTCTCCTCCTCCTCATGGATGGAGGAGCACATCTGGCTTCGACAGATCAACCAGAACGAGGAATATGAGGGATGAGGGTTGGGAGTCACTGTGGGGACAGAAGGATCAGAGCTGAACTTGTCCAACAGCACGAGCGGGGTCGTGGCTCTGAGAAGAATCTGTACCTGTTTTCAGGGACACCCCCAAGAACTCCTTGGAGAAGATCCATGGAATTATTCTGCTCATCCTCAGCTATGGTGGAGACTCAGGCATCTCATGGAAACATGGATCATCTCCATGGAAACATCGCCATTCCTGGGGCAGGAACTTTCCAGATGACGACCTTCCCTCTGCAGCTTGTTTTTAATCTGTGGTGAGTGTCACTTACAAAGTGACAAATCCTCATTTTCACAGCAACTCTGCTCTGATGTGGCTCCGTATGTAATTGCCTGGGATTCCTCAGCCCATGTTCAGCAAATAATGACTCTCATGGAAGTTATTTGTAGAACTTAATAATTTCCATTAACTGCATTATGGGATTGCATTTTTAATTTTTTTTTCCTCTGTAATAATACATAATGAAATAATTGTAGAATTTCTAACAGGTAATTATCTTGCTGAGAACAGTTTAAAACACCAGCGAGTGTGGGCTGTTTTTAGCTGAGCATGGGGAAAAGAGAAGGAGAATGAAACATCACCTAGAGCAAGAAGCAGAGATAACAGCTTTTTGTGGATACAACAATGTCCTCAAAACTTCAGGTCAACAGGACTGCACAGGATGAATCCCAAAATCATTGGGGTTGGAAAAGCCCTCCAAGATCACCGAGTCCAACCTGTGACCAATCCCCACCTTGTCACCAGCCCAGAGCACTGAGTGCCACATCCAGGCCTTCCTTGGACACCTCCAGGGATGGGGACTCCAAACCTCCCTGGGCAGCCCCTGCCAGTGTCTGACCATGCTTTCCATGAGGAAATTCTTCCTGATGTCCAACCTGAGCCTCCCCTGGCACAGTTTGAGGCCATTTCCTCTCATCCTGTCCCTGTTCCCTGGGAACAGAGCCCTGTCCCCTCCTGTCAGGGAGTTGTGGAGAGGCAGAAGGTTTGAAAAGTCAGGGTAGGCACAAACTGGAACCAAGAGGCCTTTTGATCATTAAATCACACAGAAATTCTTGGAAGAGCTTTAAACTGGGATCGGATGGAATACTGGAATGTGTCCTCAATAGCAGGCCTGGGTAGGGAAATCACTCCATAAAATTATCTCCTCTGCAGGTCATCCCAACAGGCTGCTGGAGAGAGCTGGGAACTGCAGCCTCTGGGCATCTCCATAAGAAAAACAGAGAGAAAAATAAAGGCAGGAGACAATGAAAGGCCAAATGTGAGCTCAGCCCTCCTTTGCTGAAGCTCTGATGATGTGGAGGAAGCTCTCTTCCCTTTCCATCCATCCATCCCATCATGACCGCTCGGGATGCTGAGGGTTTTCCTGATCCTTCCATGGTGTCTTCTCCTCTCACCCTGCAAAATGATGATTTTTTTTTTCCCTTCCTTTCTGACCCTGAGCACTTCATTGAGACCCAGTGTCCCTGAGAGCCCTCCCTGGCAGCTCCTCCAGCCCCTCATGTCATAGAAGACTTCAAGCAGAGAGTTTTTAAAACATCAGAGTCCTTCAGTCTCCAGCTCTCCCTCCTTTCTCCACAAGCAGGTAGATGAAACACAAGGGCTAAATTTTACTGATACAAAATCAGACATGTTCAGACAGGCAAGGAGGTAAATATTGGATGGCAGATAGGTATTGGATTTCCAAATTTTCATTTGGAAAACATTTCTCCTTCCAAAATGGCCCATCTGCCTATTTTTATGCACATGTTTAACATCGAGCAGAGGCACATATTTAAGCAATTTCTGAAATCAGGGCCATTGTGTGATACTCAGATTAGTAAACTGGGAATTAGGGTTCATAAATTATAGTTAATTGAACCAAATCACTTAAGCCCTTTTGTGCCTGACTTTTCCCATCTAAATTCACCAACAGTAGCAAAATAGCTCCGACATACCTGGGACACAATCCTCATTGTGTTCCCAAGCTGGGAAGGGAGACTCCCAGATAAAACGTGGCCTGAAACATTCATGCTCCAGTTTTTTAAAATGAAAGGAGGGGGGTGGAGTTGGTTTTCTGTGACTGCAGCTTTATAATGATTTTTCAGATAGAATCAGCACAATATTCATTTTACCCAGGCACCCTTTGTACATCCATTCCCCTGGATTCTCCTAGGAGCATATGGATTTTTCCTGCAATTTATTTCAGCAAGAGAGCAAAGTGGGAGATAAAGCAATCTCAGGTTGAGGGGAGTCATCAGCCTTATAGAAAATAAATGGACAGCAGACAAAGCACCCTGGAAAGCTTTTGACTGAGGGAGGTTATTACTTAGCCAGAAATCAAACTGCTCCAGCATTTCCAGGATGCCAAGATGGGCTGTGACAGAGCCTTTTGAGCAGAGAGTGGCCTGTGCAAATCAAATTAAATTTGGAATAGTTGAGAAGTCAATTCTGCCTTTTGTGTAAAGCTCTCGTGGTGCTTCTCCACTGCAGAGCATCCCGGGGAGGGAACTTCACCTCTCACCCAAGGTCACCTCTGTGGCAAAAGCAGGAGACCTGGAGAAACTCCTTCCAGGCCCAGGTCTTCAGGGGAGGATCCCAAGATAAAAAAAAAAAAAAAAAAAACAAACCAAACAACACAATGTCTGTGACCTCAGAGGGAAAAGAGGAGATCAGGAGTGCAGCCAGTCCCTTCATCTGGGTGCCAAAGTGACAAATTGCAAAACACAGACTCTCACCCACGGCCATTAGTGGTGCCTCAAAAGCCTGAAGCAAAGAATGAGGGAAGAGAAGCATTTTGTTATTCTGTCCCCTCCTTCCCATGGTTTTTGATAGTCAAAGGACACAGAGATGGAGCCCAGAGGCAGCTCAGGGCTTTGAGATGCCAGGGGAGCAAACCCGCCTGGCACATCCCAGCCTCACATTCCTTGGAACCCCTTTGGCTGGAGGAGCTCTTGTCCCTCAACTGCAGAATTCACTGGGTGTCAGGCACAGTTTCCTTTTTCCCCCCAAAACTGAGGTGAAAGGAGATTGTTCCATTAGAAGTGGGGAAAAAAGATAAATCCAGCTTTTTTCTGGTTTTCTTTGTGAATTTCTTACCTTGCGGAGAGGAAGAACCGTAATTCCTGGACCTTCACCACTGCGAGCAGCCTCAACACCAGCCCCATATCAGAAAGGTGCTTTAAAGAACAAATTGCAAACTCTGAGTGGGGAAAAAAAACCCAGATGTCTACACCAAACCAATTGTTGATCCAAAATTATGGTTATATTGATCTAGGCTGATGGGAGCAAGATATCACCTCACAGGGTACACTTGAAAAATCTCAGTCTAAAAATGTTTGAGATCTTCAGTGCAAAATCACCTATTTTTCCTCTTTGACTGCTGTGGATCAATTCCTGCTCTATTAAATTTGAGCAGCTCCCATTTGCTTCAAGTGCTTCCAAACTATCAGCCAAGATTCCTCACACAAATCACCTTCTGATGGGATCTGGAGCTGGGACACCTTGAAAAGGGACCTGATTTTCAGGAAATACCTGGCACCCACCTGCTGGACGCTCAAACCTTTGAATTTTTAACATGGCCTGGGCAATTAGGGTTGGGAACTGCAGCAATGAAGGCCTTCAGTCACGAGATTAAGAGTTTATAAGATATTTATTTTGTATAGAAAGGCTGTCATCGGTGGCGTGCTGTCCATACAATAGCTGGGATGGGAAAAGGGAAGAGTTTAAACAAGGCTCTGAGAAATTAAAAACATTCCTCTACTTTAATGGTGGTTTTTTCCCCCCACAAACAATTAATGCAACCTACACTGACCTCCCACAGCCCTCAGCATGCTGACATGGGAACACATGCTCAGCTTCACCTGGAAACCAGGAATCTCTGAGGGATGGCTTGAATTAACTCAATAAACCAAACAAATGTTTGTTTTAAACGTAGCAATTAATTATCTCCTTGGGTCTCCATCCCCAGTGCTGGCTTCCCTATCACCTCATCGCTGGCTGTGCTGCATACAATGTTCTGTTCCTTTCTTTCTTCCTAAAGATCCTAATAGGATGCAGCCAGCCAGGCCAGCAGCTTCGGAAACAAGCACAGAGCGAATTTAATAACAAGCAAACCTGCACTTAATAAAGTCTGTCATCAGTAATGTCTCCACTGAACACTTGCCAGGAGAGAATTGTTTGCACTTACTGTGTGAGCCAAGTCACAGCTTTAACAGGCAAGGCACAAATAAAACCCAGCCTTTCCCATTCTTTTTGCATCTCTGTTTCAACCTACCAACAAAAACTCCGGGGCAAACAATGAAAAAATTCAGATTCAAGCAGGGGGAAAAAAAAAAAAAAAAAAGCCAGCCTGTCCTTCCCCCCCATTATTCATTACATTATGAAACACATTTCATAATCTAATAATTAGCAAGGGGACAATTTTGTTCAGCATGAATCTGGAGTCTTTTGTCATTTCGTGTTAGCACCCAGGACAAATGGACATTGTGCAGAGCGCGGTGCCGAGCCCGGCCGAGGGCTCCCGCTGTGCCGGGGCTCCCTCCTCCCCTCTCTCCAGCAAAATCGTGGTCAGGATGGGAGGGTGCAGGGCAGCCACACGCTGGATGTGAGACAATCCATCCCCGGGCACTGGGGGAGCCTGGGGATGCAGGACAGGCTTCATCTGCACAGCCCTCCAGGGCGCGGGGCTGAGGCACGCAGCTCATCTCTGTGCCAGTGCCAGGCTCTGCAAAGCTAAAAGGACCTCAAGTCTTGCTCTCTGTGGCTGTTTTCACTGTGTTTTTGGTTATATTCAGAGAAAAAAACAGTGGGAAGTATCATTTAATGAGAGTTTTCTAGCCAGGCTGCCCCGTACCTGTGGCTTCGTGTGGGATATGGAGCTCCTGAGGCGCTGAGGTCAGACAGCCTCAACTTCTTCAGGGTTTGGGAAACCTTTTCTTGTGTCCATTACAAAATCAGCCAGATATCCCTTCTGCCCAGGAGCAGAGGGAAATCCCTTGAGGAGGCTCTCTGCACCAAAAACTGGTCCCTTGTGCTGCAGTGTCAGTTTGTGAGGTGCAGGACTCGGCACACCGAGGGTTGGGGTGAAACCAATGCCACCACGACACTTCCCCATCACAGTGACCTCCCCAGAGGTTCTTTGTTTCTGCTGGGAAGGTGGGTCCAGGTTGGCTTTAGAGGCTGGAGGAGCAGACTGAGCTGCTGCTGGTGACCTTTGGGCCGTGAGTGCTGATCCTGAGGTTGGTTATGCCCACCCAAGGAGCAAAAGTCTTTGGGAAAGAGCCCCAGCACTGCTGCAACACCAGCACCTCTCCTTTGGACCTCCTGCTCTCCCCTCCTACCTGGGCACCACAAACCCTGAGCCAGAAGTTTGTGGTGTCTGTGATTTGGGGAGGTCAAAATTTAGAAAAAAAATTATTTTAACAACACTACTAATGAAAATAACAGGAAAATTAAATTCCTAACACATAGCAGTGATTTGGGATCTCCTACAAGCAAGGAACAGGGTTCACCTCCAGCTCTCCAAAATCCAGGACACCACAAATGGAAAGGATGTTCATGGGGTGGTGATGGTGTCCAAGAACAAGTGATCAACAAGTCACCATCGAGGTGACTCCCCCAGCCATGGGCCTGTTTGACCCTGATACCTGATGGATTTTT
>WEZZ01030765.1:0-12356 GCA_013400585.1 Chloropsis cyanopogon
CCCTGGCTCTGCTCAGCTGTGCCTCGTGGCTCACTCTTCCCAAGATTTACCTGCTGCCTGTGTAACCCCTGTGGCAGGGACAGCCCGGCTTAGCTCGTGTTTATTTTGAGCTGCCACTCTGGAGCGGGTTTGATGCCGAGTTATCCCGGGATAAAAGGGACAGCCCTTTCCTGGGCTGCCTGGTGTCCACTTACTGATAAAATCTGCTCCAGCTGGAGCAGCCTCCCCAGGCTGCTCTCTGTCTTTGACCACCCCCAGCTCCTCAGTGCCTTTTCCAGCTCTCCTGCGTGTCCCTTGTGGGGTGAGGAGGAAGAGCAGGAGTGCTCCGTGCTGTGTGCAGCACTTAGCACGTGTGAGGATGGATTTACAGCCTGGTTCCACTCTTAATTCCTAGCACAGGATTTTCTGTTTTACACTGCCCCGTGTCACACCTGCAGGGAACTCAGGGAATTAAGGTTTGGGATCCCAGGGTGTTATTTTATTTTCCCTGCGTGCATCACATCCCATTTGCTGGATCTGGGTGATCCTTAAGGTTCCTTCCCACCCAAACCGTTCTGGGGTTCTGTGCCTGTGGAGCTGGATCATTCCCAGCTGGGCACGATCTCTGTGGTGGAGGAGAAGGGGTTGGGAAGCGTTTCCTTGTGTTTGGAATCTCTGTTCTTCACGTGCAAGGGAGCTTCCCTTGGCTGGATGCAGCAGGAGGAGTGAACTTTGAAACCATGTTTTTTCTAAATTTGGATATTTTCTCTTTTTGTCACAAATCCCAGACTTCTGTGTTTCGTGGCTCTGCATCTGGAACATCCAATCCTGTCTCATCATCCACAGCAACAAATTGTTGTCTGGTGCTGTTGGGAGTATTTTGGGAAGGAAGAAAGGATAGAAACCACATTTAGTGATTGACTTCCAAAGCAGGAGTGTAACTGAGATTCTTCCCTTGTGGCAGAAGAGTTTAAAAATGTCCTGAAAAACCATTTTGGAAACCGATTTTGAATGTCAGCCCCTGTTTGGGAGCAGATAACTTTATCTGACATATAGAGATTATTGAAGTGTTCTCTTTAAATCTTTGTTGTTGTTGCTACTCCAGCTTTTCAAGAGATGTTAATAACAAGTAACGTGAGTGAAATACCACTTATAAAATGGGGTGTGTTCCAGATAACCTCTGAATTTTTAAACTCAAACCATAAATTAATGTTGTACAGGGAGGAAAACAGGCAAAAAGAAGTGGGGCAAAACTGGCAAAGTCAGGCAGAACAGGTAAAATGCAGTAAGTTTGTCATTTTGGGGGTTGAAATCTGGTTCAAGAACTTGTGTCAGACTTTGAGCACGGTTGTAGCCGCAGAGCTGGAATGGAGGGAGTGGACTCAGCAGTGTCATTTTCTACCTTTTGAATATGGAGAGTCCCCCTTCTGTGCAGGACAATCCACTTAGGACTTGGAGGCTGTTCCGGAGCCTTGTTCCTGACAGCAGTTGGGATTAACCCCTCGCAGGCAGCAGGCTCCCCGGCTTGGTGCATGGCTGGATTTTCCCATAGGAAGTGCTCTGTTCCCCATGACCTCGGTGTCCCCTGGCAGCACAAAGCCCGTTATTCTTCCCATGGGAATGCGAGGGGAGAGCAGGCCTCGGTGTGAGAGCCCATTGTGCAGCTTGCCTCTGAAGGAGCCTTGTCTTGAGCCAGCCTCTTGTTTTCCCACCTCTGAAGTGCTGGGGAATGCTCGCTGGCCCTCGCTGGGGGCAGCCCCTGCCTGCTGAGGAGAGCAGAGCTGGGCTCTGAGCTCTGTGCCTCCCCTCCTCCCCTGGTGCACGGTGGCTCTGGGAGCTCTGGTGGCAGTGAGAGCAGTGAGTGACTGCTCCAGCACCTCCAGGGCCCGACAGAGGGCAGGAAATTCCAGGTGCTTTTCTGGGCTGAGGGCGATCCAGCATCTGTTTGCTGCACCTGCAGGGAACCCGAGGTTCCCCTCGTGTTTGGGGTGTCTGAGGTGCTGAGTTTGGGCACTGCTGTGGGATCACGGCGCTGAGGAGGGCTGGGAGCTGATTGCAGGTCCAGGGGAGGCCGTGGATCTGCTGGGTTTGGGATGGCTCCTCTGCTCTGTGTGTGCTGTGAGCAGCCCAGAGTGTGGGCAACCCCTGGAGCAGCTCCCTGCGGGACGAGGGGCACCAAGGAGGCACTGTCCTGCCTGGACCCTCCGTTCTGGCTCACATCTGGGCTGGAGCCCAGCTGGAATGTGTCAGCTCCAGCAGGAATTTGAGCTGGTCTGGCTGTCTGGTGTCCAGCAGCATCAGTCCTGCTGCTTGCACGTGTTCTGGGGCAGCTCTGAGGGCAGAATGTTCCCTGATCCCCAGGAGCCCGTGTGGGATTGATGGATTTATGAATGCAAGGCAGCACCAGAGGGGGAATTACTGCTGGTGGCCCCTCCCTCACTGCTGGTGGTCCTTGGCCCACCTGGCCCTCAGGTGTGTGAGCATGGCATTGAGCTGTTCCTGGGAACAGCACAGACCAACCCAGTGACCTTTTAAATTCTCATTTTTAGTAAATTCTTCCTTCTTTCCCATTCATTCCTCCCCTGTCACAGCCTGGGCAGGAAAGCTCCTCAGATCCCACGTCTGCCCCGGGGCTGCTGCAGGGCTGAGGTGTTCCACCTGCAGAGCAGGTGTGGGCAGCCAGGTCAGCCCTTGGGGGTGTAGGTCCTGGTGGGATGCTGGAAAAGGGGTCTGGGGGGCAGAAGGACCATGTTGGGTCTGTTCCTGCTCTGCCAAGCTCGGGGTTGTACATGGAAAACGCTGGGTTAAAATTCCCACTGCAGGTTCAGATACAGGCGACATGATGGAGCAAAGTACTGAATGTATTGAAGTGCAAGAAAAGTACTATGGAACAGGGATTTATTTTGGGTTTTTCCTTAGATTTCCCCCCTCCAGGCTTCGCTGGCTCAGCTGTGTGTTTTTATTACACTAATGCCGAGGCCTTAGAGAACATTTTGTGGAAAATTGAGGAGCTGAGTACGCCTAAAGCCCCAGGTGACTGTGTATTAGAAAAGGGAAAGTTTTCTACCTTTGTTAGTTTATCCTCTAAGCTCACAGTGGGCTCTGCTGGGTTTCCCTGCCCTCAGTGTCCAGGGAGGCTCCTGGAAAGTCTGTAAAGCCTTTCAGACAGAAATGTAAAGAATTTGGAACATGTAACTATTGTTGAGTGAGATAAAAAGTTTTGTCTGGGGAAAAGTAGCAAGTTTGAGTTGATTTTTCCTGCAAAAGGAAGTTTTACATTTCTTCCTTGTTTTTGTAAGGGTGCAGGACATTAAGAGCCAGGTGGGGTCGGGCTCTGCTCCCAGGGAACAGGGACAGGAGGAGAGGGAACGGCCTCAGGCTGGGCCAGGGCAGCTCAGGGTGGGCACCAGCAGGAATTTCCCCATGGAAAGGGAACTCAGGCCTTGGCACTGCCCAGGGAGGGTTGGAGTGCCCATCCCTGGAGGTCTCACCTGGAGGTGGCACTCAGAGCTCCGGGCTGGGGACATGGGGCACAGGGTGCACTGAGGGACCTTGGAGGGCTTTTCCAAGCTCAGTGATCCTGGGATTCTGTGAAGTGAACCAGGAATGTCTCCTGTGGTGCTGCAAGGTGGAAACATCCCGCTGCCCTGGCACGTCCAGGCAAACTTTGTCTTGGATTTGCAGTCATGCAAAAGGCAAGAAATTCTCCTTTAGCATTTGCCCTACAATCTGCAGGTTTATTTTGGCTTAGATAATCTCTGTTTGCAGAAATGACTTGGAGCAGGAACAGTTCCTGCTGTTCACTCCTAGGAGCTCTGTCACAGCATAAAGCAAATAAAAATGGCAGATTTTAATATGCAACCCCCCCCAAGTGATAAAGAAATACTGGCTTTGGAATGCTCAGTGTTTTCCTACAGAATGCTGCTGTTGGACAGCAGGTGAAGAGAGTAAAGAGGAAGTTTTCCTGCTTGAAATTACTAGAAATTGTTGCCAGTGCTGTGCTCCTCCCCAGGGCGGCTTTTGGCAGCTCAGGTTGGTCGGAGCCACTTTTGGTGTATTTTTTGCCACATAAAAGGAGCAGCATATCCCTGTTGTTCCTGAGTTCCTCCTGGAACAGGGACGGTCCAGTCCTGACGGTGAGGTTGAGATCTGCTCAGTCATTTCATAGAATCAAGAAATCCCAGAATGGTCTGTGCTGCAAAGGACCTCAAAGCCCACCCTGTGCCACCCCTGCCATGGCAGGGACACCTTCCCCTGTCCCAGGCTGCTCCGAGCCCTGTCCAGCCTGGCCTTGGGCACTGCCAGGGATGCAGGGGCAGCCCCAGCTGTGCCAGGGCCTGCCCACCCTGCCAGGGGAGAATCCTTCCTGATCTTTCCAAAACGAGCCGATAATGTTCATTTCCGCTCTCCTGACCTGTTTTTCTCTATTTTTCTCTATTTGCACCCCCCAGCTGGAGCCGGTGCCTCCCCTGAAGGGCTGCCCATGCTGGAGCTGCCGTGTCCCGGGATGGCCTCGAGGTGAGGGCGGCCGAGGATGACCCTGACTGAGAGGCTGCGCGAGAGGATTTCGCGGGCGTTCTACAGCCACGGGCTGCTCTGTGCCTCCTACCCCATCCCCATCATCCTCTTCACTGCCCTCTGCATCCTGGCCTGCTGGTGAGTCCTGCCCGGGGCTGGGGAGGGGGCTCTTGGTGACATTCTCTCCTCTGGGCCCACCCAGGAGATCTTTTTTTTAAATTTAGACCTTATAGGTTTTGTCATCTCCTTTTGTGGGATAAAAGAAACGACAGGGTTGAAGTGTCTTCATCTGGTTTAATAAGTAAGAACTAATTAAATAAATGAAGTAATAAATGACACGAAAGTAACCCTGGAGCACCTGGTAGTGGACTCCAAAGCCATGAATTAAAAATGGGGAGAAGGAAAGCTGATCTTGCTTTGCACACCTGCCTGTCCTGTTCTCCTTGGAGCCTGCACTCTTCTGTTTCATCCTTGGCATGCCTGTGTGGGAGTAGATTCCCTCCTCTCCTTATGGACCCTAATTTGGATCCCTGGTTTGCAGGTGGATATAATTTTACTCCCAGGGATGTCACAATCATCGCCAGCAGGGCACCGTGGGGCAGAGCAAACCTTTGTCCCCAGACCATGCACACGTGTGCATGTACAGATTCTGTCTTGTAGGGTTTAATTCTCTTGTTTTGGGCAAAATAAACCCATTGTGATGATTAGCTGTTCGTAGGAAAGCTCTGCCTGTGTTGCCACAGAGCCAGGTTTTCCTCTGAGCTGGGATGGTGGCAGGGGCTGCTGCACATCTCAGTTAGAGCATTGTCAAAGGGAGGATTTTCACACATGAAAAACCTCTGAGGAGGCTGCTCCTGCTGGAACCCTTTGTGGCTGGGAGCAGCAGTGGGGGCGTTGCTTCCTGCTTTTTCACTGCTCCACAGGAATCCCTGTGACTTTCAGGGACAGTTTTATTCCCAGGTCTCTTGTCCTGTAGAACATGAAATTTCCACAAGGCCCAGCCAAGTGGTTCCTGCATTTCTCTACCTTTGATATGATTGCAAGTAGCAGCTCTGTGTTTTGGCTCCAGCTTTGCCAGGTGCAGCTGTCCAGTGGCATTTCCTCACCTGAAAGCTGCACCCAGCCAAGCCAGAGTGCCTGGGTGTCACTGTGTCACCTCATTCCTGCTCGGGAATGGCTTCCCAGGATGGGCTCAGGCTCCTCATTCCAGCTCTGCCAGGCAGCAAAGGCAGGACAACCACTGCCCTGTGAAATGCTCACCCACAAAAAAGGGTTGTGTTTTGGGAGGGATCAAAGCATGCTGATTCCCTTCTGGAATTCAGGATTTCCTGGAGAGGAGAAGATCTGATGGGGGTCACCAGCAGCTCTCCTTGTGCTTGGGAGCCTGGGCCCACAGGGTCAGGACTTGCACCTGCCCCGTCACTGGCCAGAGCAGGCAGCTGGGGCTCCAGACCAGCTGGTCTCTGGTACCTGTGGCTTTGTGGAAGTGTCTGCCTTCCTGAGTGCCAGCATTTGAGGATTCTGCAGTGACTGGTTTCCTCCGGGCTGCAGAAACCCGTCCAAGGCACCACCAGGCGTGAAGAGTCTCTTTTCTTTAATGAGTTCCAGGAGCTCGTTAGCAAAGCAGGTCCTGGCCGTGGGAGAGACAGGTGACAAAAACACGGTGACACCCCTGGGGAGCAGGAGAGTCTTGGCAAAAAGCTGGGGTGAGGCTCAAAGTCTTGGTCCCTGTTTAGAAGCCGTTTGGGGGAGTCTCAGTTCAGCTCTGAGCTGCTGTGCACTAACCGCTGCTAACGAGGTGTTAATTGTGGCTTTGCTAATTAGGCCGGGACTGTTCCAGAGCGGAGTGCTACACCTTTCCTGCTGGAACTGAGCTCTCTTTGGAAGCTCTCCTCTCTCCCGGCTGCATTTCCCTGGTGCATCCCAGGCACCCCTCTGCAGGAACAAGCCAGGAACAACCTGGAGCTGCTGGGGGAAATCCATTCTGCCCAGCATGGAGGCAGAATCTCATTCAGGAAACATTTCTGTGCAGCAGGGCTGGGCAGGGACCCTCAGCACTGCGTGCAGCTGGGCTGGGACCAGCACAGAGCAGGGAACTCACAGAATCGTGGAATTGTTCAGGTTGGAAAAGGCCTTTCAGGTCATGGGGTCCAGCCATCCCCCAACACTGCTGGCCTGTTCCACGTTCCTGAGCAGAAACATGGTTAATACAGACATTCCAGCAAACAGGAGTGGGTTTGGTACCCTGAGTTCTTCAGAGGGAGAGGGGCATCAGTCCTGTCCCCTGTACCTGGCAGCAAGGAGAGCTTGTGGACTTCTGCTGCAGAGAAAATGATCCCAGTTATTGTGGGTCTCGTCCCCCTCACATCAGTCAAACCCCACCATTTGTCTGCAGATGGTTTTTAAAAGTTGAAATAAAGCACAATTTCTCCATCAGGGGTTCTGGCCTCAGGCAGGGGAGGGCAGTGACCATGCAGGGAATAAGGTCACCAGAGTCTGGTCTGGTTGTTTTGGGTGCCTTGACTCTTGGAAGGGTTTGTGCAGACCCTGTTTTTAATGTCACTGACAGGCAAGACACAGCATCTCTGGGTTTGATAATAAATTGATACCCAAAACAAAAATTCCTGTGACTCATTCTTACTCTGTAGTCCTGAAGTCAGAAAATCCAAGTTAGTCTCCACATCAGAGGGAAAGTTTTGTTCTACTATAAATCCCTTTGTAGTGTAGATGACACTAATTTTCCTCATCCCACTTGAATGGAGCTGTGTTGGGATCTGCATTTTTCTCTGCCCCTCCATGGAGAGAGGCTCTTCCTCCTGCTGGGCTGGAATTGCTGGGGTTTGGTTTGTGGCCATTTCAGGTCCTGCTGTTCTTCCCTCCTCTGTCTGTGCTTTCCATTCTCGTGCTCACCTCTTTCCCTGCTGCTCAAAAAAAATCCCTAACAAAGAGAAATGTGAGGAGAGTCGAGCCCAAGTGCTGGAATGCCTTCCCTGGAGCTGGGCTGGGCTGTTCCTCCCTCTGGGCAGCCCTGCTCGTGTCAGTGACCCAGACCTGTCACAGTTCAGAGCACCCAGAGCTGCTGGGGCTGCCCCTGGACCCCTGGAATGTCCCAGGCCAGGCTGGACAGGGCTGGGAGCAGCCTGGCACAGGGGGAGGTGTCCCTGGCATGGCAGGGGTGGCACTGGGTGATCCTCCAGGTCCCTTCCATCCCAAACCTCTCCAGCATTCCGTGCTTCCAGCACCTGCTGGGTGCCAGACTGGGAAGGCCAAGTTGACACAAGGAGCCCCTTTTCCCTGGAGGCTGAGCTCTGAACCAGGACTGAGATTCAGGGACAATCCCATCCTGGTCTGGGCTCACTCCAGAGCTGCTCCTCCCACCTGGAGTCAGCTCCTCTGGCTGGCCTGGAGGAGAGCTGAGCCCTCCTGCCCCTGGAGAGGAGCCTGCTGCCCCGGGGATCCCAGGTGACAGATGTGCCTGGAAAGGCACGGGGACAGCAGCAGCACGGCCAGGCAGGGCCACACAGACACCGTGGAGAGGGAAACACCCCACAGTCTGACTAAATCTGAGCGGCCTCTGATTGTAAATGACTCAAATTCTACAAAAACCCGTTGTGACTCCTCCCAGCTCACAGGGAATACCCCTCTGCAGAAGCACCTTCTGTGAATCTCAAGTGTTTCTCTTGGATTTCTGGACACAGCCACCAACACTGAAATCATTTAGGGAAAAAAAAAAATTCCTCCTCAATCATCTGTTGAACCTGCTCTGCTTTGTTTATCACNCTGGAAAGGCACGGGGACAGCAGCAGCACGGCCAGGCAGGGCCACACAGACACCGTGGAGAGGGAAACACCCCACAGTCAGACTAAATCTGAGCAGCCTCTGATGGTAAATGACTCAAGTTCTACAAAAAACCCGTTGTGATTCCTCCCAGCTCGCAGGGAATACCCCTCTGCAGACAGAAGCACCTTCTGTGAATCTCAAGTGTTTCTCTTGGATTTCTGGACAAAGCCACCAACACTAAAATCATTTAGGGAAAAAAAAAATTCCTCTTCAATCATCTGTTGAACCCGCTCTGCTTTGTTTATCACTTACTCTTGATCTTATTATTCCCTTTTCTCTTCCCTGCCCTTGCCAAGGAAATGCTAATAATTAGATATATTTCTGTCAGACCAATAAAAAGCAAATTTGACAAGCTTGGCTTCTGATTCCATTGTTCTTTTTCAGCTGTTTGTTGTTCACTCTGAAGCCTTGTGTTTAGATGCTGCTTGTTCCTCCATGGCCTTTGATGATCCAAGCTAATCCCTAATGAAGTGGGCAGAGCCTTGCAGGAAAACAATTCCAAGGCCTTTCTATTTATTGTGTCAGTATTGCCACAAAAATCATCTACAAGTAATACATCAGGAAAATTTATCAGGTGTCATAAGGACACAAAAAAACTGAGGTTCTTATCTGTTACAAACTCATCGAGTTGAGAAAGTGAACTAAAATCTCTGTTAAAGTGAACTAAAATATCTCTTAAAGTGAGCTAAAATATCTCTTAAAGTGAGTTAAAATACATGTTAAAGTGAGCTAAAATACCTGTTAAAGTGAGCTAAAATGGTGTCTATTCAAGGCTATTTAAGTCCCAATTATCCAATACACACCTGACATCTCTATTATTTATGCTTCTAACCCAAGTGTGATCACCTGAAACCCGCAACCTGCACATCTTTCACCCAGTTAGAGAAAGCCATCCAGATTCATGATGAAGAAGGAAGAAGGTGCAAAAAAAGAAAACCTAACACCCAAACTTCTCCATCTTGGCTCCCATGTATCACCATACACTAAAATGCCAAATCTAGGTTTTTCACCCTGTGAGATCACACAGCACTCTCCAAACTGCACAGCCACTGTTTCTGTGCAATCACTCAGTATTTGAAGCCAAGGTCTCAGTCAAACGAGGAGTTGACTCGAGGGTTGTCACCCTTAAATTCACAAAGCTCCAACTTTTCAGCCATCAGAGTTCCGACATTCCCGGTCATTTTTTTAACTCCTCTGCCTAAAGAAGTCCACAATCTCCAAGCTGAGGGAGTTTGCCGTTGTGTCCCCCCAGCTCCCCGCTGCTGAAGCTGCCGCTGCCGGGGACGGGCCCCGTGGAGTTCAGCACGCCGCTCAAGGACTACGCTCCCCCCGGGCCGCGGCACGGCGAGCCCGGCGAGCGCCCCGACTGGGTGAGTGCTGCCGGGGACGCTGGGGACACTGGGGACACTGGGGAGGGGACACGGCCCTGCCGGGGGGCCAGGTGTCCCAGAGCTGTGGGCGTTCACTGACGTTCCCCCTTCCAGTGTCTGAGGGAGCCTGCAGGGAAGCTGCAGAGGGATTCTTCATCAGGAGCCACAGTGATAGGACAAGGAGCAGTGGTTCAGACTGAAAGAGGGGAAATGTAGGTGAGAGAGACAGAAGGAATCCTTCCCTGTGAGGGGGCTGAGGGACTGCAATGGATTTCCCAGAGCAGCTGGGGCTGCCCCTGGATCCCTGGCAGTGTCCAAGGCCAGGCTGGACAGGGCTGGAGCAGCCTGGGACAGTGGGAGGTGTCCCTGCCATGGCAGGGGTGGCACTGGATGAGCTTTAAGGTCCCTACAACACAAACAGAGAATCAGACTCTTGTTCTTGCCTGCTGAGTCCTGTCATGTTCCACCTCTAATCTAAAGGAGACCCAGGGGTGCCCTCAGCGCTCCCTGCAGCTCCTGAGAGGGGCCTGGGGGCAGCTGGGGCTGGGCTCTGCCTGCAGCAGCACTGACAGAGCCAGAGCACACAGCCTCAGGCTGGGCCAAGGGAAATCCAGGCTGGATAGCAGGGAAAAGTTTTGTACAGAAAGGGTGAGAAAGTTCTGGAATGGCTGCCCGGGGAGGGGGTGGAGTCACCATCCCTGGGTGTGTTTAACAAAGCCTGGATGTGGCACTGGGGGCCAGGGTTAGCTGAGGTGTTGGGGCTGGGCTGGACTCGATGGGCTTGAAGGGCTCTTCCAACCTGGGCATTCTGTGAATTCTGTGAATATTCTGTGAATTTTGTGATTCTGTGAATTCTGTGAATTCTGTGAATATTCTGTGATTTGGGAAGGGAGCACAGAGCCTGGCAGAGTCCTTCCTGCTCTGGTTCTGCTGGGCTCTCCCCGGTGGCTCCCCGGGGCTGACGCTGCCGTGTCCCCGCAGTACGTCGGCGCTCCCGTGGCCTACATCCAGCAGATCTTTGTCAAGGCCACCGTGTCCCCGTGGCAGAAGAACTTCCTGGCTGTGGATGTGTTCCGGTCCCCGCTGTCCCGCGTCTTCCAGCTGGTGGAGGAGATCAGGAACCACGCCCTGAGGGACAGGTGAGCACAGGGAGCTGCTGGGGACACACCTGGTTCCAGGGCTGGGCAGGGGCTTTGAGCTGGCAGTGTCCTAAATGGGACAGTGTCCTAAATGTGGCTTCGAGCTGGCAGTATCCTAAATGCCCTAAATGGGAGATCAGAAGAGTGACCTGGGATCCATCCTGCCTGTGGGGCCGTTCACATTTGTGCTGCAGAGCTTCCCTGTGCTCCAGGTAAGGCACTGAAAACCCTCAGGAATTTTCTGGTAAGAGTCTGGAATAGGAAGTAATGCAGAGTTGGACACACCCTGCAGGGTGATACAGGTGCAGTGTCTCAGAATCCCTTCACCACCCCACCAGCTCCGTGTCACAGGGGGTTCCTGGGCCACTGCTGGAATTTCCTGCTTAGGAACCTTCTCCTGACTCCCTTTGGCTGTTTTTTGGACCACTTTATACCTGCTTGGTTTTATCCTCTTGCAGCCTTTGTACAACAGCAGCTTTCCTAAGCCTCCAGGTATTTCCAGGGGGAGCTCCCACTCCCCAGCCCGGCCCCCAGTTTGGTAAAAGCAGACAGAAAACTCTGGGCTCACCAGTGAGAGGCTCAGCAGCCCATGTGCCATCCTGGGTCCTGCTCGTGGCACTCAGTGTGACATCTCTGAAGGTGGGACAGCAGAACCACGCACAGATTGGCAGAGGAGTCTCACTTGTGAGGTGTTTTCCATGGAAAGGCTTTTCCTGAAACACCTCTGAGATCACAAATCTGTTTTCATGGCCACTCACATCAGTTTTGCTCGTGAAGAGGTGATTTATTGATGTCCCCATGTCCCTCTGTCCTTTCCAGCTGACAAGCTCCCACCTCAAAGCAGAAACTCTTTGTACCCCCCAGCGGGGTCTTGCTCTTTGCGCTGTTAACAGAAGAGGAGTTAAATTTATCGTTTTTGAGTGCCCACCCTGCTCCTGTGTCTGGTTTGACCTGGGAGGACTTTAGGAAGTAATGCAGAGTTGGACACACCCCTGTGAAAAACACACGTTAAGGATGGAAAACTTTGGAACTCTGCTCTTTTCTCTTTCTGGTCAGGACCAGGTAACTAGGCCCGGCCTGGCCTGGGCTCAGCTGGGCCGGGCCTTTCCCAGGCCGGGATTTGCAAACTAAATCCATCCAAACTTGGATTCCTGCGCCCAGCCTGACAGAACAAAATATGAACCCTTTCTGTACTTCAATTCTCCCTCAAGTAAAAGAAAAAACAAAATAAAAATATGTAAAAAAACATAAAGACATCATAATCAGTATAAGAAAAAGTTAAGTCCCAGGTGGGGGGACTAAAAAGATGCTTTAAATTTTAAAAACTAAAATCTTCTTATAAGTAATAGAAAAAAACCTCTTTATTCTTACGACACATGAAACTACAGAGAGTTTCATGAAATAGAAATTAATATCAAACAAAAACCTTCATGTTAAACAAATATTAAAATAACTGTAATCCCATAAAGAGTCTAAACAAAAAAAAACAAAAAAACAAAAAAAAAAACCA